>PVIW01015574.1:0-10629 GCA_004026585.1 Noctilio leporinus | reverse complement strand
CTCAGGCTGATGCCAATCCACTGAGCCATCAGCCAAGGCTTGTGAGGTGGTATCTTATTGTGGTTTTAATTTGTATCTTTCTGATGGATACTGATGCTGAGCATTCTTTCATATGCTTTTGGGCCCTTTGTATGTTCTCCTCAGAAAAGTGTTCAGATCTTTTGCCCATTTTTAAATTTATTTATTTTAAATTTTATTTATTATTTTTAGAGAGAGGGGAAGGAGGAGAGACAGAGATGGAGAAAGAGAGATATCAATGTATGGTTGCCTTTCACCTGCCTCCAGCTATGAACCAGTCTGGAGACCTGGCTTGCAACCTGGTTATGTGCCCTGGCTGGGAATCCAACCAGCAACCTTTGGGTTCACAGGCTGATGCCTATCCACTGAGCCACCAGCCAGGGCTCCCTTGGCCCATTTTTAAATTGGGCTGTCTGTCTCCCTGGTGTTGAGTTGCATAAGTTCTTTACAGATTTTGGCTATGAAACCCTTGTCTGAGGTATCATTGCAAACAAATATGCTTTTTCATACAGTTGGTTCCCTTTTAATTTTGCTGGTGTTTTCTTTAGCTGAACAGAAACTTTTCAGTTTGATATGGTTCCATTTTTTATTTGTTCCTTTATTTCCTTTGCCCTTGGAGAAATATCAGTGAAAATATTTCTGCGTAGGATATCTGAAATTTTACTTCCTATGTTTTCCTCTATGACTTTTATGGTGTTGCAGCCTATGTTTAAGTCCTTTATCCATCTTGAGTTTATTCTGGTGTATGGTGTAAGCTGGTGGTCTAGTTTCATTTTTTTGCACTTCCCTGCCCCGTTCTCCTGACACCACTTGTTGAAGAGACTGTTTTTACTCCATTTTATGTTCCTTCCCCCTTTGTCAAATATTAACTGACCATAGAGTCCTGGGTTTATTTCTGGGTTCTCTATTCTGTTCCATTGATCTGCATGTCTATTCTTACACCAGTACCAGATTGTTTTGATTACAGTAGCCTTGTAGTATAGTTTTGTATCTGATAGTTATTCCTCCTATCTTGTTCTTTCTCAAGATTGCTGTGGCTATTCGTGGGTGTTTTTGGCTTCAAGTAAAATTTTGAAGTATTTTTTCTATATCTGTGAATTATGTCACTGGTATTTTCATTGGAATTGCATTGAATCTGTAGATTGCTTTGGGTAGTATAGACATTTTAATTATGTTAATTCTTCCCATCCATGAACATGGTATATGCTTCCATTTATTAATATCTTCCTTCATTTCTTTCTTCATCGTTCTGTAGTTTTCTGAGTACAGGTCTTTTACCTCCTTGGTTAAATTTATTCCTAAGTACTTTATTTTTCGTGTTGCTGTTGAATGGGACTTGTTTTCTATTTATGATGGTTGATTATTGGCATACAAAAATGCCTTTGATTTCTGAATATTAGCTTTACCCAGTTATTTTTGCTAAATTTGCTTATTAGATCAAGTAGGTTTCTGGTGGAGTCTATTGGGTTTTGTATGTACACTATCATGTCATCTGCAAATAATGACAGTTTGACTTCCTCTTTCCCAATTTGGATACCTTTGGTTCCTTTTTCTTGTCTGATAGCTATGGCTGGAACTTCCAAAATGATATTGAACAGAAGTGGAGAAAGTGAGCAGCCTTGTCTTGTTCCTGATTTTAAGGGGAAAGCTTTCAGTTTTTGCCCATTGAGTTTGATGTTGGCTTCATGTTTCTCATATATGGCCATTATTATGTTGAGGTATGCTCCCTCTATTCTTATTTTGCTATTTTTTAAAAAAATCATAAATGGTTGCTGTACTTTATCAAGTGCTTTTCAGCATCTATTGATATGATCATATGGTTTTGGTCTTTCATTTTGTTTATGTGGTGTATTACGTTTATTGATTTATAAATGTACCATTCTTGCATCCCAGGGATGAAACTCACTTGATTATCATGTATGATCTTTTTAATGTATTGCTGGATCCATTTCAGCAATATTTAGTTGAGAATCTTAGCATCTATGTTCATCAGAGATATTGACCTATAGTTTTCTTTCTTAGTTGTGTCTTGGCCTGGTTTTGGGCTTAGAATCACATTGGCCTCATAGAAAGATTTGGGGATCCTTCCGTCTTGGAATTTTTGGAATAGGTTGAGAAGGATAGGAGTTGCTTCTTCTCTAAAGGTTTAGTAAAATTCATCTATGTAGCCATCTGGTCCCAGGATCTTGTGCATTGGGAGTTTTTTGATTACTGCTTTAATTTCACTAGTTGCTATTGGTTGATTCAGAATTTCTGCTTCTTCTGGATTTAGTTTTGGTAGGTTATTCATTTCCAGAAATGTGTTTGTTTCATCCAGGCTTTAATATTTCTTCTCATATAGTTGTATGCAGTAATTTCTTACAATCCTTTGTATTTCTGAAATATCAGTTGTGATTTCTCCTCTGTGGTTTCTGATTGTGTGTATTTGGGTCCTCTCTCTTTCTTTCTTGATGAGTCTTGTTAATGGTTTGTCAATTTTGTTTATCTTTTCAAAGAACCAGCTCCTGGATTTACTGATTCTTTGAATTACAGTTTTAGTCTCTAAGTCATTTAATTCTGCTCTGATCTTGATTATTTTCTTCCTTTTACTTGCTCTGGGCTTTGTTTGTTGTTGCTTCTCTAGTTCTTGCAGCTTTATGCTTAGGTTCTTTGTATAAGCTTCCTCTAACCTTTTTTAGGTAGGCCTGTATTGCTATGAACTTCCCTCTAGGGACTGCCTTTGCTGTGCCCCATATATTTTGGGGTGTTGTGTATTCATTGTCATTTGTTTCCAGAAACTTTTTAAAAGATTTTATTTATTTTTAGAAAGAAGGGAAAGGAGAGAGGCATAGAGGGAGACATCAATGTATGGTTGCCTTTCACCTGCCTCCAGCTATGGACCATATTGGACACCTGGCTTGCAACCTGGTTATTTGCCCTGGCTGGGAATCGAACCAATGACCTTTAGGTTCACAGGCCAGTGCCCACCCACTGTTGTTTTCAGAAACTTTTTTGATTACTTATTTAATCTCATTATTTACCCATTCCATACTTAATAACATATTATTCCATGTCTATAGAATGTTTTTATTTTTTTTCTTTGGGTTTGGTTTCTAGTTTCAAGCCATTTTGATCTGAGAAGATGCTTGGTATGATTTCAATTTTGCTATATATGTGTAAGCTTGTCTTGTGACCTACCATGTGGTCTATCTTTGAGACTGTTCCACGTATATTTGAAAAGAATGTGTATTTTGCTTCTTTGGGGTGAAAAGTTCTGTATATATCAGTTAAGTCCATTTGATCTAGAGTGTTGTTCCATGCCACAATATCCTTCATGGTTTTTTGTTTGGAAGATCTGTCCATTGTTGATAATGGGGTATTAAAATCCCCTACTATTAGTGTGTTGCTGTCTCTATTCTCCTTGAAGTCCTCCAAGATTTTCCTTATATATTTCTTAGCTCCTATGTTGGGTGCATATGTTTACCATAGTTATTTCCTCTTGATGGATTGTTCCCTTAAGTATTATGAAATGTCCTCTTTGTCTCTTTTTATGGCCTTCATCATAAAATCTATTATCTGAAATAAGTATTTCTACCCCATCCTTTTTTTCATGTCCGTTTGCTTGATATATATTCTCCATTCCTTCATTTTCAATCTGTGTCAATCTTTTGTTCTGAGGTGGGTCTCTTAAAGACAGCATATATGTGGCTCATATTTTCTTATCCATTCAGCTACCCTATACCTTTTGATTGGTTCATTTAATCCAATTACATTTAAGGTTGTTATTTATAGATATTTATTTATTTGCATTTTCCCCTTTGTACCTGTGTTCCTCTCTGTCTCTTTCTGTTTCTTCAGCTTTTTAAAGCAGACCCTTTAGCATTTCTTGCAATGCTGGTTTGATAGAAATGTATTCTTTTAGTCTTCTTTTGTCTCTGAAACTCCTTATTTTTCCTTCCATTTTGAATGAGAGCCTTGCTGGGTATTCTTGGTTGCAGGCCCTTGTTTTCCATTACTTGAAATATTTTTTGCCATTCTCTTCTGGCTTGTATTATTTTTTTAAATAATTATTTGATAACCTTATCAGAATCTCCTTATACATTATTTACTGTTTCTCTCTTGATGTTTTTAGGATTCTGTCCTTTGATGTTTGCCATTTTAACTACGTGCCTTGGAGTGGGTCTGTTTGGATTCATCCCCATTGGGACCATATGTGCTTTCTGAACTTGAGTAATGTTTTCATTAATCATATTAGGGAACTTTTCTATTATTACTTTTTTTTACTTGTTTTCCATTCCTTGTTTCTCTTCTCCTGGTATTCCTATGATATGGATATTATTGCATCTCATGTAGTCCTGCAGCACTCTTAAAACCTCTTCATTCTTGTTCAGTCTTTTTTCATTCTGTTGCACTGTCTTGGTATATTTTTCTACACTGTCCTCCAACTTGCTGATCCTATCCTCTGCTTCCTCTAGCCTGATGTTGACTTCTACTGTATTCTTCAATTCAGAAACTGTATTCTTTATTTCCTCCTGGCTCTTATTGATAGTTTCTATGTCCCTTTTAATGCTGGTGTAGTTCTCAGTAAGCTCCTAGTGGTTTCTTTGGAGTTCTTTGGAGTTCCTCTGGAGTTCTTTATCATTCCCTTGGAGTTGTTTGTAGTGTTCTTTGAGCTCCCTGAGCTCATTGATCTTCTCTATCATCATTATTTTGAATTCCTTATCTGATAGTTTGCTTGCTTCTGTTTCATTTAGTGATCTTCTGGGGATTCCTCCTTTGCTTCAGGTGATGGAGTGTTTCTTTTTCTCCCCAATTTTAAGTTTTGTTGTAATTTAATCAGACTATGATCAGCTGCCAGGCTAAGGTGCTGCTACACTGGAAGGATTGATTTAATTGTAATCCTATCAGTCTGTGATCCACCATCAGGCTCAGGTGCAGCTTGGGGGAACAGACTGATCCAGTTGTAAATCAATTAACCTGTGATTAACTACTAAGTTCAGGCCCAGCTGGGCTAGACAGAGAGATTCAATTGTAATGCAATAGATCTGTGATCAGCCACCAGGCTCAGGCGTGTCCGGACTAGACAGGAAGGTTCAATTGTAATCCAATAAATCTGTGATCAGCTGCCCAGCTGAGGGGCCACTGGGCTAGACAGAAAGATTCAATTGTAATCCACTGAGTCTGTGATCAGCCACCAGGTTCAGGTGCTGCTCGGTAAAACTGATCAACTCAGTTACAAACCAGTAAATCCACAGTCAGCCATTAGGCTTACACACCACTGTGTGGGGCTGTCTGACTGACCCAGCTATAAGTCAGAGAGTTTGTAATCAGTCACCAGGCACAGGTGCTGCTGGGTGAGAAATACCTCTTTAGGTGCAAATTATTGTATCTGTGGTCAGACACAGCAGGGTGGGAGAGATTTATTTCAATCTAAATCAAAGAATTGTGATCAGGAACTAGGCTCAGACACTGCTGGGTGGGGCTAATTGCTTCCAGTGGGTGGGGTTATGAGGACCCCCAGACTAAAGCTGCTTGGCACATCGCATTCCCCCTGAGATGTGGGCGATGAGTCAGCACTGGGATCCCCACAGCTGCTTCTCCACTTCTCTCCTACAAGCCACCATCACAAACTCTCCCCAAGCATCTCTAGTCCACTCTGCCCTCCCTTCTCTGTAGCCCAAGGTAGGGGGGTGCCAATGTATTGTCCTTGTGGTCATCCTGGTAGTTCTCTGTCTCCAACAATCTCTCAGGCTAGTAAACCCTGTGGCTTTCCATCCTTCTCAGCAGCATGCAGTTTTACTCTCTGCTGTGTTGCTGTAGGCTAGGAAACCCAGCTGGGGGGCCACAACCCCCTTTCACAGGTAGAGCTCCCAGCACCATTCCTTCTGCTGCTGCGTCTGTTGGGGGCCTAGCCAGCCCTCTCACATTTCTGTGATTCCTACCAGTCACGTTGTGATGTAGCATCCTTTTCTATCCTATACATGGTTATAAAACTTCTTTCCAGCTGGTGTTCTGTTGGTAATTCCAGATGATTTTTCCCAATTAAATTGTAATTCGAGATGTGTCCTGGGAGGAGATTGATGTAGCTCCACTTGCTCCTCCACCATCTTGGTCCTCGCTATTTATTTCTTAAGCTATTTTTAAAATATTCACACAAGGACGTGCTTATTGATTTTTGAGAGAGAGGAATGTAGGGAGAGCAAGAAAGAGAAAAACATAAATGTGAGGGAGAAACATCTATCAGTTGTTTCTCATATGCACCCCTACTGCAAATGAACATACAACCTAGGCATGTGCCCTGACTGGAAGTAGGACCTGCTACCTTTCAGTTTATGGGAGATTGCTCTAACCAATTTGGAAGCCAGAGTTTCTATAGCTATTTTTTAAAAGATTTTATTATTTTTAGAGAGAGGTGAAGGGAGAGAGGCAGAGAGGAAGAGAGACATCAGCGTATGGTTGCCTTTCACCTGCCTCCAGCTACGAAGCTGGCTGGAGACCTGGCTTGCAACCTGGTTACGTGCCCTGGCTGGGAATCAACTATAGCTATTTATATATATAAATATTATGTTCATATCTTGTAGGTCTTACTTTGATTTTTTTGTTTGCAATGTTTCTCTTTATTTAAAATTATTAACTTTATATATTTTAATTTTTTTTCTTTTTGGGGGCAGATAGTTTTTTGTTTTACCAAGTTGATTTATCTGTTGGTTTGTTTTAACCTCCATTTTTCATGTGAGAAATCTCTGTGTCTGTCCTGTGATTGATGGCTGTTCAGTTGTGGGCTTCTTTTTGGGTTCTAGAGTGTAGATTAGTCTGGTTGGGCTCCTATTGTCAATATATTTAGATCTCTTTTTTTAGACCGGTCAGTATCATAGAGAAAGATTGTTCAGGCTCCTACTCACCCATATAATCCCAGGGGCCATGGTGATTTGATTTGGAGGAAGAGGGTTGAATACCTCATGATTCAACATGTAATTTCAATTGTTACAGCTCCCTGCACTCATGTGCCAAGTGGATCCCAGTCCAAAAACTTCTTTTTTACACCCTACAGATAATAAGCCTCTAGACTAGTGTTGTGGTGAGGAGAGCAGGGAGCTAATACTGTTGGCCAGCTGCCTTAGATTATCCCATTCAAAGAGGAGACTCAGTAGTATTTTCAGCACTGCAGAATCAAGAATCAGATGAACGTTAAATCATAGAACAATGTCCATATCAACACATAGATTAACTGTCTAATTAAAAATGCCAAAATTAATACATGCATTAATTTCCAGTTTCTCCTAAAAACCCACTAAAATAGCATCAAAGAGTTGTGTGTGTTCAATGGAATATTATACAGCAGAAAAAAAGAAGGAACTCGTACCCTTTGCAACAACATGGATGGAACTGGAGAGTATTATGCTTAGTGAAATAAGCCAGTCAGTGAAGGACAAATACCATATGATCTCACCCATTACAGGACAATAATGAACAAAACTAACAACAAGCAAAACAGATCCAAATATATGAATACAGTGAATTGGCCTTCAGTGGTCAGGGGGGAAGGGGTTGGGGGGAGGAGGGAGGCAGAGGCAAAGAAGGGGAGCAGTTTAGACAAGAACCTAGTATAAAGGAACCATGGAAATGGACAACAGGTGGGATTGACTTTGGGGGTAATGGGTGGGCCGGGAAGGGGACAGAGGGGAGCAAAAAGGGGATAGATGTAATACAACAATAAAATTAAAAAGAAAAAAAGAGTTGTGTGTATTTACAAATAAGGCAAAGAAAATAATAGAAAAGATAATACTTAACTAATTTTGCTACCTGGAAAGGCATTGGATAAAGAATAACTTAATGGACCACCTCATAGAAACTTGACAGCCATTCCATTTATGTATTAGTACCCAAGCAATATATTGTCCTTTGATAACTAGAAAAAATGAAATGAATAATGGTTGTTTTATTGGATTCATGTGAGACACAAATACATTTAAAGAAAATAATCTGTGTGAAAGGATTTACATCTAAAGGTATCACATATTTGGAGCTTTGCATTGGAATTTGAAAGAATGTCAGTAATATTTTAATACATTAAAGATGTTTGCAAATTCCTTGCAACCTTTCTCTTTTGAAAGAAGTCACTTTTAACTTGGTAGACTCTATAACGATTTTGACCAACAGTATATAGCAGAAATGGCACTCTGCCAGTTTCCATGCTGAGGTCTTAAGAGATGGACAGCTGCAACTTTCTGTCCCTATAGCATGTGCTTTTAGACCATAATGACAATTTCTTGAGGAAATCTAAGCAACCACTTGAAAAAGAACTGAGGCTTCTTCTGGCTGTGAGTTTTAAATGGGCTTCCAGACAATAATCAGCCCCAGCTTCACCAGTCAAGTGAATAGTCTATCCTGATAGTGGGTGGACCCAAAGCCACATTGGTATTGTGTCTTCCTCATCCTGCAAAGAGTAGAGGTGAGAGCACCTCATCTCAGAAGCTTAACCTTTAAAATAATTGTATAATGTTTAAGTTACTAATTAAAACAAGACTTTAAAGCTTAAAATGTCAATACAAAATTTTTGGTAACAGAAGATTGAAAGCATGCGATTCGAATTTAATGAGGACATAATTCTGTCTCTACTGGCATTTCAATGATGCCCATCAATTGTCTTATTTTTAGTTTTAGGTCAAAGGTATTAGCCATTGGTCTAATTTTGATTTCAAGAATTTGGCCCAGGACTTTTATTTCTGGGCCTTCAATTTATTTATTTATTTGTTTGTTTGTTTGTTTGTTTGTTTATTTAAATTTCTTAGTTCCTCTAAGGTTATAGAAAAATTTTTTGAAATTATAAAGAAAATTTATAAATTATAAAAAGTATATAAATTAAATAATAGTATACCAGCTACCACTCTTTAGTAAGAACTTCATAGAAGCACTTTTTTAAAAAATCAGACTGTAAATGCTGTTATACTTCTATTTCAAAATGTATTTACTGGTTTGCATTTTATTTGGTCTTTACACACAAGTTTATATTCACAATATATGTAAATAGCAGCTTACTGACAAATTTCCAGGATAATGAAAACTGTCATTTGTTGATAGAAGCTAAAAAAAAACAAAAGATTAAGCAAGTGTTTTCAAAATAATTCTATTCTTTTTCCATTTTAAATTGATTCAAATTTTAATGCATCTCTTGTGTAGCTTTCAATGAGATTAGACAAAGCAGTATACTATTGTTTCATCTGAGTTCAAGATATTTGCATTGAATGTTCTAAAATCATCTATTGAAACCACATCTAGGCTTGTCCATCTCCATAGGGTACAACTGTGTTATGCATACCATTATTTGGTCTTTTGAGATAACTCGAGTATTTTCATGAAAGGGTCATAAACAGCAGGGATCTGTGGCAAAACTAAATGAGCAGAATCCAGGGCCCTCCTGACAGTAAGATTTCATTGGGTCCAGACGGTGTTGGGCTTTTCTGATCTTGCCCTGTTTCATTTTGTGAGCTTGGACCATGTGTCTCCCGCTCTTCAACACTGCCTACCTATTTCCTGACCTCAGATATTGAGGGTCCTGACATTGCATTTACTTTTATCAACAATGCTTGATTACAATGGGGAGGCTAAGTCTAGTGTGGAAATTAAATAAGCTTTTCTTAGTTCCTGCACTGTGCAAAGAAGTCACTGTTCTGATCAAAATGAGCAAATCTGGGCCCTGGTAGGTTTAGAGTCTACAGGAGAAGGAGCAAGTGCTTAGGGTGTCTAAAGCAGAGGGGACAAAAAGCCAAACTGTGCCCAGAAGATATGCAGGAAATTCATCAAGAGTTACTATGGACTGCTGGCTTTCAGACCAGACACCTCTGACAGTTTCCCTGATGCATTTTAAATGTTGTTTCTTCAAAGTTAACTTAGAGCAGGTTATGCCTACCTGCTCCCATCTTCACCACACCTACTTTCTCAATTGCAACAGGCCTCATTAGATTCTCACCACTGTGAGAATTTTCAAGAAAAGCTGTCAGAAATGATTCCCCTGAAAATCACAACCTACATCCTCCAACAGTTATGGGAAGTCTCACAGGTGTGTAGAATTCTGAATTATGTCCTGATCCCAACTATCTAATTATGTCTTCTCAGAATGCAGAGAGAGTATTCTTACCCAAAAGATGACATTGCATTTACTTTCTTTTTTTTTTTAATTGTTGTTGTATTTCATCAATCGCCTTTTTGCTCCCCTCCGTCCATATCCCCACCCACCCAGCACCCCCAAAGTCAATCCCACATGTTGTCCATGTCCATGGTTCCTTTATATTAGGTTCTTGTCTAAGCTGCTACCCTTCCCTGCCTCTGTCTCACCCCTCCCCGCTACCACTTTCCACTGACCACTGAACGCCTATTCACTGTATACATATATTTGATTCTGTTTTGCTTGTTGTTAGTTTTGTCCATTGTTATCCTGTAATGGGTGAGATCATATGATATTTGTCCTTCACTGACTGGTTTATTTCACTAAGCATAATACTCTCCAGTTCCATCCATGTTGTTGCAAAGGGTACAAGTTCCTTCTTTCTTTCTGCTATATAGAATTCCATTGTGTAAATGTACCAAAGTTTTTTGATCCAATCATCCACTGATGGGCACTTAGGCTGTTTC
>PVIW01015573.1:0-19343 GCA_004026585.1 Noctilio leporinus | reverse complement strand
GGAGGAGGAGGAGGAGGAGGAGGAGAAGGAGGAGAAGAAGAAGAAGAAAAGAAAGAAAGAGGAAAGAAAGGGTTTAGGTGGCTGGGGAGGGGAAGAATACTTAGATTGAGGACTGGGAATGAGTTGTAGCAGGAGATTGAGTAGACTTTTAAACAACAGTAAGATAAGGGTCTTGGGTATTTAGGTGGATTTAGATAGGGGAAGAGTAAAAATATGTGTTGGGATACTCTATGGTATTAACAGTATTTACTTAAAATGCTTTCATTGTGAGGGTTGGAAGTAACTTTGAAAAAGATGAAATAGGGATTAATAGTTCATGTTGCTCTCAGAGTAACTGAGGTTCTTGAGATTAGCAGCGATCCATTTCCTGTTTCTGCTTCTTTTTCTTGATCAAGTCTCTGCAGTCTACATTCAAGCTATGTGGTCTTGGAGTGGCAGGGCCTATGAATGTCACAGTCAGGGCTGATTCTGAGTGTCAGCCCCCAGGTAGGCTGGGCCTCTGGTAGCCTAGCTGGGTTTCTGTGCTGCGGGTGTTTTAAGGCCCTCCCTTCTGTCACTGGTTTTGTGCGAAGACCTGCAGGGTGCTTCTGTGGTATCTATGGCTGCTCCTCCCTCTCCAGATCCTGGAGTAGGTTTCTGCCTCCCATGCAGTATGGCCTGCAACTACGCTGGCTCCTGTGATGGCTGGACCTACCCCAGGAGCTCCCGGAGGAGGTAGCTCCTGTCTGCAAATAGCACCTGGCTCCCCCAGGGCTAAGGCTAACCCTCCAAGCAGTCCAGTTTTTTTGAGGAGTTTTTCACCACTGCCTCTGTGATGTGTGCTTGGCTTCCTGGAGGGTCCGAAGCACTGTCTGCTGACTAACGCTACTCCTCCCCCTCCAACTCCTGGAGGAGGCCTTTGTTGCATGCAATGGGCGCACCAGTTGCACCATCTCTAAGTTCCTGGCTGGTGGTTTTGAGATTTTGTGGGAGCCTTTGCACCAGTATGGGTGCACAGGGCTGGGCTCTCCCCTTCACCCAGGTTCTGAGCCGCCCTCTCCCCCGGTAGCTCAGTGGCACTGTTTTCAGCCCTCTTGTATCCCTGCCTAGTGCACTTCCCAGCTCCCCTGCTCCTGCTCCCCAAAGGGCCCATTGAGGAGCTTCCTCTCTCTCAGTCTCCAGAGAGAGGCTCTCACACAGTCCCTCCCCTGCAGGAGTTCAATTCTTCATTCCATCAGGAGTTAGCACTCACTGTCCACACTTCACTGCTCAGATAGAAGCTGCCTGTGTTCTTAACAGCCAGACCTAGGACTGGCCTAGAATTGTCAATTTACGCATATTTTATTGGTCAAGACAAGTCAAAGATCCATCCCTGAGTAAGTGTTCTGAGGATTGACCATACTGATAGTAAGAGCAATGTATAGGGATGAGAGGAACTGATGGTCACTCTCTTCAGAGACCACCTAATGTTCCCTGAGTCTGAAAGTTCTTCCTTGGAAAGGAGCTCCTGGTAATAAGTGTTCTGCTCACTAAGGCTAGAAACAGGAAGTGCATTACAAGATATATCTGAGCCAGGTATAGATGCTGACATACTCTGAAAGGGATGAGAAGATTCAGTACTGAATTGCAAGACAAGCTTATACTCACTTATAACAAGCCACATGCCGCAGATCCAAGGTGCCCTGGAGAAGAAACCGTCGCTCTTTTATGCTCTCATACTGGGTCACAGGAAGAGCCTGGGGACCTGCAGAAATGGCCATTCTTGGTGCTTGCTTGTGAGGCTACCAGGTGTGAGGACATACTAGACTCCAAACCTCACCTTCTAAGCTCCCAGAACAGAGCCTCAGAGGTGCAAACACCTCCTTGTTGTTCTCATTCCCCAAATGATTGTATTTTATGATGTGTTCAGTTTGAGGGGAGAAAAGAAAATTCCTGCCGCTGTGGTCTTATTCCAACTGACAGCACTGTGGACAGTGATTTATGATCTGCTGAATGCCAGCAACATGGTCAGCTCCATGAAGGGCCTATGGAGGGGAGGCTCAGGTCACTGCCCCTCACATCATTGACACCCTCCAGGGTGAGGTGCCTCTCTTGTGTTCATGGCTTCCATATGCTGGTTCTGCATTCAAGCCCTTTGAGCTGTTGGCCTACTGCTGCAGCCACCGTGAAAGGTTAACGGTCCATTAGAATATCCTTGTTTCCTGGACATTCTTTGGTTTGAGCCATGGCCTGCCAAGTTGGAAGCCCTGTGGGCAACTGTTCCTGGCCTCAGACTCCTGCTGCCACCTTACCCATCTTGGGGCCTAGGCCCAGGATGAGAAGGGCCTGTCCGTCCCAGACCTAGATGTGAGTAGGATGCAGTGGGAGGGTGAGGCAGGGCTTAGTGGAAGGAAACCATTTATAACTGGTTATAAAGGATCTAGGCCAGATCTGATCAAATGGCCTCTCACCTTCCCTCTTTGCTCCTCATATTCCAAGCTCAGCTTCTCATTCCCTTCTCCTCAGAAGCTCCCTATAGCTGTGGATCAGTCTTGACTGGAGATGGGGTGAACAGACTGAAAGGATGAGAATGGGGACCTCGAGTCCCACTTCTTCTGACAGGGCTAAAGAAGCCACCTGAGCCAAATGGGCTTAGTGGGGATCTTTGGGGCCACTGCTGCTAGCACATGAACATGTGCACACAGGAAGTATGGGGATAGCCTGTTTCTGCTCAATGGAAGGCTCATTTTCAGCTCCAAATCCAAGCAGAAAATGACTCAGCAAGAGAACTTGAATTCCCATGCACACCACACACATTGTCCTCACCTTCCCTCACCCATCCACAAGGGAACCCTGAGCCCCACCAGGGGAGCCAAGGACTGAGCACCAGGTGGAGGGAAGAGAACCACAGCACTGGCTCAGACTGTGATTGGACATGACTTAGTGTTTTTGTCTCCAAACATGGACCAATAAGCCTCTCTGTCTCTCTGTCTCTCTGTCTCTCTGTCTCAGGTTACTGTGAACCTCAGGTGGGGTGATGGGCCAGAGTGTCTGTGCTCTGCTGTGATCTAGTTCTAATGGAAATCCCCAACCTCACACCCACATGGCTGGCATTGCTCTCCCTGACAGATCACAAAAAGTATAGGCATCTAAGTAGTATTTAGTGTTAGGATAAATTCACTCTACTGCCCATTCTTATGTTTATTTATTCACTAATTTAACCAATGTTCTGGGTGATAGAAAATACAGCAGGCTCTGACAATACAAAATGAATGTGGCAAAGTTGGAAATGTGTTTGATCAAGATTAATCCAGACATAAGTATAGGCAGGCCTCAGAAATGTTGCAGTTAGGTTCTAGATGACCATAATGAAATGAGTCTTGTGAATTTTTTATTTCTCAGTGCATCTAAAAGTTGTGTTCACACTATACTTAGTCTATCAAGTGTATGATAGCATTATCTCTAAAAACTAAAAAATCAATGTATATACCTTAATTCTATAAATTATTTATTGCTTAAAAATTTTAACCATCACTTGAGACTATTGGAAAAATGATGCCGATAGACTTTCTTAATGCAAGGTTGCCACAAGTCTTTAATTTGTAAAAAGTGCAGTAAAGTGAAGTACAATAAAATGAGGTATGCCTATGGTGAAATTATCACCACAACAATAAATTTTTAAATTGTGTGTGTCTTTTTTCCTCAGATGAGGGGATGGTTGTTTTTAAAGAGGAAATTCACCTGATTATTAGAGAGTAACAGTTCTGAAAGGAGGTGTGCTTGTTCTAAGCTTTGCCTGGCATTGACCTCCTTTTGTCTAAAGGGACCATGGGTTAGAAAGAAATTAGGCCAAGAAAAAGATATATGAAAGCTAATCCCAGCAGTTTGGACCCAATGTGGTGCCTACACCCATCCTTCTCAACGTTGGGAACACAGGATGGTGTGTGGACAAGATGTACTAAGGTGGCCCTGGCCAATGTGGCTCAGTTGGTTGGAGCACTGTCTTATGCACCCAAGGGTTGTGGGTTTGATTCTGGTCAGGACATGTCTGGGAGGCAACTGATTAATGTTTCTCTCTCACTTGGATGTTTTTCTGTCCCTACTTCCTTAAAAGTAATGAAAAAATGTTCTTGGATAAGTATTTTTTTTTTAAGATTTTATTCATTATTTTTGGAGAGGACAAGGAAGGAGGAAGAAGGGGAAAGAAACATCAATGTATGGTTGCTTTTCACCTGCCTCCAGCTATGAAGCTAGCTGGAGACCTGGCTGGAGACCTGGTTATGTGCCCTGACCGGGGAATTGAACCAGCGACCTTTAGGTTCACAGGCTGGTGCCCATCCACTGAGCCACCAGCCAGGACTGGGTAAGGATTTTTTTTTTAAAATGTCTCTGGCTCCAGGAAAGTCACTATGCCCAGTAGGCCTCAGGTTCTTACTGTCTGTGATAGGATGAGCAGTCACTTCCTCTGAAGGGAATGCCTGTGATTCCACTTCTTATAGTAGGAGGAGCACACATACAAACCACAAACCACACCCATGGATGAGAACCCTGTGACTGTATCAGTGCCTGGCCAGAACAAACAAGCTGGCAAATGTGAATAGTGGTCACACCCAGCAAGGGTACTGTGAAGAAGGCCTGGTGAGTCCTTACTTTGACTTAGGATTATCACTAGAAAAAGAGAAAATTTTGTTCTCATGGTCCTCCTGGTTCTTGATTCAGATTGTTCTGTGAGTGAGTTGGACCTGGTCAGATTCATTCCAGGATGAATAGGCTCTGAATTCCACATTCACCTTTTGTCATCAGCCCTGGCTCCCTAGGCACACAGCAGGGGATTTCAAATATTTGAGCAACCACATACGTGGAGAGGAGAATTATGGGGTGATATACACTGTGACATTTTATTTTTAACTAGTATCTTTGGTTTATCTGTTATTGGAAGAAACTGCTAAGCCAAATAGTAATTCCAAATTTAAGAAAGGTTAGCTTAACAGAACTTTCCCAAAACACCTTATACTAGCAGCAACAGAAGTTAAAATGGTCCACATGCTTTTTTTCTTTAATCCATTACTGTGATAAGTCATAGCCATCAATTTACAAACTAACTTGACATTTAT
This sequence comes from Noctilio leporinus, assembly GCA_004026585.1. Lineage (NCBI taxonomy): Eukaryota > Metazoa > Chordata > Mammalia > Chiroptera > Noctilionidae > Noctilio > Noctilio leporinus. The sequence continues at coordinate 14,271 of PVIW01015573.1, read as the reverse complement.
AGATTAAAGCCAATGTAATCATGATATATATTTTAATGACAGGAAAATGTGTAAAGCTTTGAAGGGACTGGAAGGATAACTTAGTATTCTTTTTAAATATATTTTGTTGATTATGCTATTATAGTTGTCTCAATTTTTTCCCTTTGCTCCACCTCCACCCAATATATACCATTCCCTCCAGCAACCCCCCAACTTAGTTCATGTCCATGGGTCATGCATGTAAGTTCTTTGGCTTATCTATTTCCTATACTATTCTTAACACCCCCTGTCTATTTTGTAATTAACAATTTATACTTCTTTTTTTGTTTGTTTTTAATTTTGTTCCTTGCATTTTGATTTTAATAAGGTTTTACAGGAAATTGACTTGCGTATTTCTATCATAAAGATCAAAATACGACATGTACAAATTTCTTTAAATTTTAAGACACATTACTAATTTGGAGAAATATGTATACATTGTTTCATATTCTCACACAATTTATACCTCTTAATCCCTGAAACTTTCCCCTATACTCATCCTTCCACTGATAATCCTCCTAATGCTATCCATATCTATGGTTCTGTTTGTGTTTTGCTTGCATGCTTGCTTAGTTTGTTTTTAGATTCAGTTATTGATATTTGTGAATTTATTGCCATTTTAATTTTCATAGTTTTGCTCTTTTTTTCTAAAATAAGTCCTTTTAACATTTCATATAATAATGAATTGGTGGTGATGAACTCCTTTAGCTTTTCTTTGCCTGGGAACCACTTTATCCACCCTTCCATTCTAAATGATAGCTTTGCTGGACAGAATAACCTAGGTTGTAAGTCCTTTGCTTTTTATCACTTTGAATACTTCTTGCCAGTGCTACCTAGCCTGCACAGTTTCTTTGGAGAAATCAGCTGACAGTCTTATGGGAAGTCCTTTGTAGGTAACTATCTGCTTTTCCTATCCTGCTTTTAAGACTCTCTTTTTGTTTTTAATCTTTGCCATTTTGATTAGGATGTGTTTTGGTGTGGTCTTCTTTGGGTCCATCTTGTTTTGGGACTCTGATGCCTGGACTTATGTGACTGTTTTCTTCACCAAAATTAGGGAAGTTTTCATTATTTTTTTCAAATAAGTTTTCATCTTCCTATCCTCTTTCTTCCTCTTCTAGTACCCCTACAGATTCAAATGTTACTTTTGAAGATGTCCCAGAGGCTACTTAGTCAATCCTCATTATTTTGAAGCTTCTTGCTCTTCTGATTCAAGTCTTTTTCTTCCTTATGTTCCAAATCATTGATTTGATTCTAGGTTTCATCCCTTCCATTGTTGGTTCTCTATAAATTTTTCTTTTTTTCTTCTTCTTCTTCTTAATTTTATTTTATTTTTAGAGAGAGGGGAAGGGAGAAAGGCAGAGAGAGACAGAGACACCAATGTATAGTTGCCTTTCACCTGCCTCCAGCTACAGACCTGGCTGGAAACCTGGCTTGTAACCTGGTTATATGTGCCCTGTCTGAGAATCAAATCAGCTACCTTTGGGTTCACAGGCCAGTGCCTTATCCACTGTGCCATCCAGGGCCCCTATAAATCTTTCTTTATTTCAGTTAGTGTAATCTTTGTTTCTGCTTAGGCCTTTTTAATGCCGTTAAAGTACCCAATGAGCTCCTTGAGCATCCTAATAACCAGTGTTTTGAACTCAGCTTCTGATAGATTGCTTACTTCCATTTCATTTCTTTTTCTGGAATTTTGTTCTGTTTTTCATTTGGGCCATATTTCTTTGTCTCCTCATTTTGGTAGCCTCCCTGTGTTTGTTTCTGCGTGAGATACTTTGGCTCCTTGACTTGGTAATGTGGCCTATTATAGAAAAATGCATGATAAGTTGGATGGGGCAGAGCCTTAGGTAATCATCAGGGCACACCAACCCAAAACATGCCCTGTGGATCTATGTGGGGAAGGGCTCAGAGAGGGGACAATGACACTATGGGTCTTCAAGGGGAAGCTGTCTTCCAGCACTCTTCCTAATGTCAGTCACTTCAATTTCTCCACATATGCAATTGGTGCCCTTCCAGTTGTCACCTTGGTGCTATAGTCCAGAGGGAGTGAGTCTGAGTAAGTCCTAAGCCCACTGCAATTCCTTTAGGAAAAGGCTACTGGGAATCCTGCTTTCCTCAGCTACCCCAGTTCCTGCTGGTTTTTACAGCCAGAAGCTATGGAGACTTTATCTTCCCAGCACCTGAACTCTTGGCTGGGTAGTGTGGTATGAGACTGGGGTCCCTCCATCCTGAGGTACCCCTTTTCATTTTTATCTACCACACATAGGTGTGGGACCACCGGTGTGTCTCTGCACCTCTCAGTACCAGTCGGAGTCTCCATGCCTCTCTACAACTCTCCATGTCTCCATACCACCCACCTTTCTTGATGAATGTAGCTTCTTCAATTCCCTGGTTATCATACTTCCATACAGCTAAATTTTCTGATGATTCTAGGCGATACTTATTTTGTAGTCTATTTGTAATTTTTGCTATGGTCATGTGAGAAGGCAAGCCATGTTTATCTATAACTCCATCTTGACTGAAAGTCTAGTTTGATATATTTTTTAATTTTATTGTTGTTGTATTACATCCATCCCCTTTTTGCTCCCCTCTGTCCCCCTCCCCACCCACCCATTCCCCCCAAAGTCAATCCCACCTGTTTTCCATATCCATGGCTCCTTTATACTAGGTTCTTGTATAAACTGCTCCCCTTCCTTGCCTCTGCCTCCTTCCTCCCCCCAACCCCTTCCACACTGACCACTGAAGGCCTATTCACACTATTCATATATTTGATTCTGTTTTGCTTGTTGTTAGTTTTGTTCATTATTGTCCTGTAATGAGTGAGATCATATGATATTTGTCCTTCACTGACTGTCTTATTTCACTAAGCATAATACTCTCCAGTTCCATCCATGTTGTTGCAAAGGGTACAAGTTCCTTCTTTCTTTCTGCTGTAAAGAATTCCATTGTGTAAATGTACCAAAGTTTTTTGATCCAATCATCTCTGATGGGCACTTAGGCTATTTCCTGCACTTGGCTATTGTAAATAGTGCTGTTATGAACATAGGTGTACATAGGTTCTTATGAATTGGTGTTTCAGGATTCTTTGGGTATAGTCCAAGTAGTGGAATGGCTGGATCAAAAGGCAGTTCCATTTTTAGTTTTTTAAGGAAATCCCATACCGTTTTCCACAGTGGCTGCACCAGCCTACATTCCCACCAACAGTGCACAAGGGTTCCCTTTGCCCCGCATCCTCGCCAAAACTTGTTGTTTGTTGATTTGTTCATGATTGCCATTCTGACATGTGTGAGGTGGTATCTTATTGTGGTTTTCATTTGCATCTCTCTGATAACGAGTGATGTTGAGTATTCTTTCATATGCCTCTGGGCCCTTTGTATATCTTCCTCAGTGAATTGTCTGTTCAGCTCCTTTGGCCATTTCTTAATTGGGCTGTCTGTCTCCCTGGTGTTGAGTCGCATTAGTTCTTTATGTATTTTGGAGATCAGACCCTTGTCTGAGGTATCATTGGCAATTATGTTTTCCCATACAGTTGGTTCCCTTAGAATTTTGCTGATATTTTCTTTAGCTGAACAGAAACTTTTCAATTTGATATAGTCCCATTTGTTGATTTGTTCTTTGATTTCCTTTGCCCTTGGTGAAGTATCAGTAATCATATTTCTGCGTAGGATATCCGAAAGTTTACTGCCTATGTTTTTCTCCAGGAGCTTTATGGTGAAACGGCTTATGTTTAAATCCTTTATCCATCTTGAGTTTATTCTGGTGTATGATGTAAGTTGGTGGTCTACTTTTATCTTTTTGCACGTTACTGTCCAGTTCTCCCAACACCATTTGTTGAAGAGACTGTTTGTACTCCATTTGATGTTCCTTCCCCCTTTCTCAAACATTAGTTGACCATAGTGTCCTGGGTTAATTTCTGGGCTCTCTATTCTGTTCCATTGATCTATATGTCTATTCTTATGCCAGTACCAGGCTATTTTGATGACAGTAGCCTTGAAGTATTGTTTGAAGTCCGGTATTATGATTCCTCCTACCATGTTCTTCTTTCTGAAGATTGTTGTGGCTATTCGTGGGTGTTTATGGCTCCATATACATTTTTGAAGTATTTTTTCTATTTCTGTGGAGTCTGTCATTGGTATCTTAATTGGGATTGCATTGAATCTATAGATTGCTTTGGGTAGTATGGACATTTTAATGATGTTAATTCTTCCCATCCATGAACATGGTATATGCTTCCATTTATTTGTGTCTTCCTTGATTTCTTTCTTCATTGTTCTGTAGTTTTCTGAGTACAGGCCTTTTACCTCCTTAGTTAAGTTGATTCCTAAGTACTTTATTTTTCTTGTTGCTATGGTAAATGGGATTTGTTTTTTCGCTTCTATTTCTGTTGTATCATTATTGGTATACAAAAATGCTTTTGATTTCTGAATATTGATTTTATACCCAGCTATTTTGCTAAATTTGCTTATTAGGTCAAGTAAGTTTTTGGTGGAGCCAATCAGGTTTTGTATGTACACTATCATATTATCTGCAAATAATGACAGTTTGACTTCCTCCTTTCCAATTTGGATACCTTTGATTCCTTTTTCTTCTCTGATGGGTATAGCTAGAACTTCCGAGACAGTGTTGAATAAGAGTGGAGAAAGTGGACAGCCTTGTCTTGTTCCTGGTCTTAGGGGCAAAGATTTCAGTTTTTGTCCATTAAGTATGATGTTGGCTTCAGGTTTCTCGTAGATGGCTTTTATGATGTTGAGGTATGCTCCCTCTATTCCCATTTTGCCTAGGGTTTTTATCATAAATGGTTGCTGTACTTTATCAAGTGCTTTTTCAGCATCTATTGATATGATCATATGGTTTTTGTCTTTTCAGTTTGTTGATGTGGTGTATTATACTTATTGATTTATGAATGTTGTACTATCCTTGCATCCCTGGGATGAAACCCACTTGATCATGCTGTATGATCTTTGTAATATACTGCTGAATCCGATTGGCCAATATTTTGTTGAGAATTTTAGCTTCTATGTTCATCAGAGATATTGGCCTGTAGCTTTCTTTCTTAGTTGGATCTTGTGCTGGTTTTGGGAATAGAATAATATTGGCCTCCTAGAAAGAGTTTGGGAGTCTTCCCTCTTCCTGTATTTTTTGGTATTGGTTGAAGAGGATAGGAGTTAGTTCTTCTTTAAATGTTTGGTAAAATTCACCTGTGTAGCCAGCTGCTCCAGGGCTTTTGTGCTTTGGGAGATTTTGGATTCCTTCTTTAATTTCACTAGTTGTTATTGACCTATTCAGGCTTTCTGCTTCTTCTGGGTTCAGTTTTGGTAGATTATACCTTTCCAGAAATGTGTCTATTTCATCCAGGTTGTCATATTTTTTTGTTATATAGTTGTTTGTAGTAATTTCTTACAATCTTTTGTATTTCTGAGGTATCAGTTGTGATTTCTCCTCTGTCAGTCCTGATTCTGTTTATTTGGTCCTCTCTGTCTTTTTCTTGATGAATCTGAATAAAGGCTTGTCAATTTTATTTTTTCAAAGAACCAGCTCCTGGACTTGTTGATTCTTCAAGTCATAGCTTGAATCTCTGAGTTATTTAGTTCTGCTCTGATCTTGATGATTTCCTTCCTTCTACTTGGTCTGGGCTTTGTTTGTTATTGCTCCTCTAGTTCTTGCAGCTTTTGGTTAGGTTGTTTTTATAAACTTCTTGTGACTTTTTTAGGAAGGCCTGTATTGCTATGAATTTCCCCCTGAGAACTGCCTTTGCTGTATCCCATAGGTTTTGGGCTATTGTGTGTTCATTGTCGCTTGTTTCCAGGAACTTTTTGATTTCATCTTTGATCTCATTGTTCACCCCTTCATTGCTTAAAAGCATGTTATTCAGTCTCCATGAGTTAGAGAATTTTTGGTGTTTTCCCTTGAGATTGGTTTCTAGTTTCAAGCCATTGTGATCTGAGAAGATTCTTGGCATGATTTCAATTTTCCTGTATTTGTGGAGGCTTGTCTTGTGACATACCATGTTGTCTATCTTGGAGAATGATCCATGTGCATTTGAAATGAATGTGTATTTTGCTTCTTTGGGGTAAAAGACTCTGTATAGGTCCATTTCCTCTAGGGTGTTGTTCAATGCCACAACATCTTTCGGGATTTTTTGTTTGGAAGATCTGTCCATTGTTGACAGTGGGGTATTAAAATCCCCTACTATTAGTGTGTTGCTGTCTATGTCTTTCTTAAAGTCTTCCAAGATTTTCTTTATATATTTCGGAGCTCCGATGTTGGGTGTGTATATGTTTATCAGAGTTATTTCTTCTTGATGGATTGTTCCCTTAAGTATTATGAAATGTCCATCGTTGTCCCTTTTTATGGCCTTCATCATAAAATCTACTTTGTCTGAAATCAGTATTACTACTCCAGCTTTATTTTCGTGTTCATTTGCTTGATATATATTTTTCCATCCCTTCACTCTCAATCTGTGTCGATCTTTTGTTCTGAGGTGGGTCTCTTGAAGACAGCATATATGTGGGTCATGTTGTCTAATCCATTTGGCTACCTTATGTCTTTTGATTGGTGCATTTAATCCATTTACATTTAAGGTTATTATTGATTGATACTTATTCATTGCCATTTTCTCCCTTTGTGTCTGTATTCCTCTTTGGCTTTCTCTGTTTCTTCATTGTATTTCTTTATTTATTTTTAAAGCAGACTGTTTAGCATTTCTTGCAATGCTGGTTTGGTAGAGATGTATTCTTTTAGTCTTTTTTTTTGTCTGGGAAGCTCCTTATTTCTCCTTCTATCTTGAATGAGAGCCTTGCTGGGTAGAGTATTCTTGGTTGCAGGCTTTGTTTACCATGACTTGAAATACTTTTTGCCATTCCCTTCTGGCTTGAATTGTTTCTGTTGAATAATCATTTGATAGCCTTATTGGAGCCCCCTTATATGTTATTTGTTGTTTCTCTCTTGATGCTTTTAGGATTCTTTGTCTTTGAAATTAGCCATTTTAATAATAATGTACCTTGATGTTGGTCTGTTTGGGTTGATCTTCTTTGGGAACCTCTGTGCTTCCTGAACTTGATTAATGTTTTCATTCATCATGTTAGGGAACTTTTCTATCGTGACTTTTTTGAACAGGTTTTCCATTCCTTGTTTCTCTTCTCCTTCTGGTATCCCTATGATAAGGATGTTGTTATGTTTCATGCTGTTCTGTAGCTCTCTTAACCCCTCTTCAATATTGTTCAGCCTTTTTTTATTCTCTTTTTCTGTCTTGGAGTATTTGTCTACATTATCCTCCAACTCGCTGATCTGGTCCACTGCTTCCTCTAGCCTATTGTTGATTCCTTCTACTGTATTCTTCACTTCAGAAATTGTTTTCTTCATTTCCTCCTGGCATTTATTGATAGTTTCTATGTCCTTTTTTATGCTGTTGTAGCTCTCAGTAAGTTCTTTGTAACTTCCCTGGAGTTCTTTGTAGTTCTCCTGGAGTTGTTTGTAGTTTTCTTTGATGTGGCTGAGCTCATTGAGCTTCTCTATCATCATTCTTTTGAATTCCTTATCTGATATTTCAGGTCCCTCTGTTTCATTTGGTGGTCTTTCTGGGGATTCTTCCTTTCCTTTTGGTGATGGACTGATTCTTTTTCCCATTTTTGGTGTCTTGTTGCTTGCTTTTTTATTTATTTTTGTTTTTTTCCTTGGGTTAACCTGCTTTGCTTCCTTGCCTTAGTTGAGCACCCTTCTGTGTTAGGAGATTTGTGGAGTTCAATGTTGCAGTGTTCTAGATTTTCTCCACGTGTTCTTGGTGTGTCCTTTATTTGGGCTGTCTGATTATATTCTGGACCTGTGGGTTTTTAGCAGGGAAAAAAAGGAAAAGAAATAAAAAAGATAATAATAAGCAAGGGTTTAGATGACTGTTAACCCTTAATAATCCCTGATCAGTCCAGATGGAGCCAGGACCTGAAGGCTTTTAGCAGAAAAACAACAACAAATACAACAACATACTATATATATATATATATATATATATATATATATATATATATATATATACACACACATATATATATATGTGTGTGTGTGTGTGTATGTGTGTATATATATAATAAGCAAAAAATGTTTAGGTGGCTGTTCTCCCTTAATGATCCCTGATTGGTTCAGGTGGAGCCGAGACCTCTGGGCTTATATCAGAGAGAGAGAGAGAGAAAAAAAAAGGAAAAAATCACAAGAAAAAGAAAAAACAATATTAAAAGAAAGGGTTTAGGTGTCTGTTCACCCTTTATGATCTCTGATTGGTCCAGGTGGAGCCAGGACCTGTGCAGTTTAACAGGAAGAAAAGAAAAGAAAGAAAAGAAAAGGAAGAAAGGAAAAAAAAAAAAAGAAAAAGAAAAAGGAAGAAAGAAAAGAATAAAGAAAGGGTTTAGGTGGCTGGGGAAGGGGGGAATACTTAGATTGAGGACTGGAAATGTGTTGTAGCCAGTGAGTGAGTAGACTTTAAATCAAAAGTAGGGTGAGGTTCTTGGGTATTTAGGTGGATTGAGATGGGGGGGATTAAAATGTGTGAGAATTTTGAAAAGGATATGTTGGGAATTAATAGTTCATGTAGCTCTAGGTATAACTCAGGTGCTTGAGATTAGCAGCAATCCATTTCCTGAGGCTGCCTCTTTTTCTTGGTCAGGTCTCTGCCGTCTACAGTCTAGCTGGTCTTAGAGTAGCAGGACCTCTGATTGTCATAGTCAGGGCTGATTCTCAGTGTCAGCCTCCAGGTAGGTTGGGCCTTCAGTAGCCTAGCTGGGTTTTAGGGCTGCTGGTATTCTGGGGCCCGCAGGGTGTCCCCTCCAACTCCTGGTGGAGTTTCCTGCCTATGATGGGCACCTGGCACCCCTGCAGGGCAGCCTGCACCCTTGCTGGTTCCTGTGATGACTGGCCCTGCCCCCGCAGCTCCCAGAGGAGGCAGCCCCCATCTGCCAACAGTGCCCAGGGTCTGCGAACACTGTCCAGCTCCTCCGGGCGAGAGCCAATCCTCCAAGCCAACCAGCTCTCTGAGGAGTCCTTTATGCCACCTCTGTGATGTGCTCCTGGGCGTCTGTGGCCTTTGTCCCTAGCAATGGGTGGGTCAGTTGCGCCAGCTACAAGTTCCTGGGTCACAGTTTGGAGTTTCGGCGGGAGCCTGTGGGCCTGTGTGGGTGTGCAGGGCTGAGCCTCCCCCCTCGCAGGGGCTTCAAGCTGCTGTTTCCCTGGTGGCCCAGCAGCACCGTTTTGGGCCCTCTTGCTGCCCCTTCCAGTGCACTTCTCTGGTCCCCCACTCCTGCTCCCTACAGGACTCTTCTCCTCAGCCTCTAGCCCAGTGAGGAGCTTCCTCTCCCTGTTGCTTGAGTGAGTCTCTCACACAGTCCCTCCCCTGTAGGAGTTCAATTCCTTGTTCCTTCCAGCGTTTGCCCTTGCTGCCCACACTTCACTGTTCAGATTTCTAATCACTAGGGAGCCTGGAGCTCGCTTCAGTTAAACCCGCCCCTCTGGGTAGAGCCGCCACTGCCCAGAGCTGACCTCCACTCACCAGCTGGTCGGTCCGGAACCCCCTCACCTGCTCTCCTGCAGGTCCCTGCTGCCTCTAGGCTGTGCTCCCCTGAGTCCAGATGCTGACCTCTCCAATTCTTAGGGACCTGAAGACATCTCATGCTCCCTATCCTGTCCTCCAGCTGCTCTGGTACTTGAGAACACCATCAGCACTGCTCTCTACTCTGTCGCCATTTTTTTCTCTCTAGTTTGATATTTATATTGGAGAACAATAAATTTTCCAATTCTAGGTTTTCTGATTTTATGGGAATTCTGCCTTTGAGTTATTTTACAACTATAGTGAATTGTAGATAACTGGTAACAATGCAAGTTATTCTTATCTGTAGGTATGCAAATTAATTCTGCCCTGTGAAGGGAAAACTAATTCTTCCTACACCCTCTGGTAAAAGTTAATTATCTATTTTAAATTTTAGCATTTATGTGTCATTTTAACTTTTGTCCCGGTGAACCAGCTATGCTTTTCCTCATTAAGTGATAATTAAATATTTGATGTATCTGATATTATGAGCCATAGTGATACTTTCTTTAAAAATTGTCTTCTAGCAGTTTATTTCTAGAAGTAACAATTTGCTAGATTTTGTTTAGGATATATGCATACATGTTTAAGAGTGAAACTAACCCACCATTTCCACTAACCCACCATTTCCACTAAGTTTCAGTTTCCACTAACACTTTTCATTTCTTCCAAAGAATTTTATAAGGTTGGAGTTCTAATTATTATTTAGAACTTGCCAGTGAAGTCCACTGGTCTTGAAGTGTTTCTTGTGGAATGGTTTTAATTATGAATCAGTTTCTTTGAACTTTTAGTCCTATTATAGTTATTTTTATTGTGTAGTTTTAGTACTCTTCTAGGAATCTGTCCATTTCAAATTTATAGGCATAAACTTATTTATAAATATTCACATTTTCTTTTTCAAAGTCTTCAGATTCTGTAATAAAATAAGTTTATTTCTCCTTCTGCTATTCATTTGAGACTGCTTTCTTTACCTGAAGCAGACTTACTGGAACCAGCATTGACAAGCTAATGCTAATTCTCTCTATTGCATATTTGCTGTCTATGCCATTAATTTCTAGTCTGAACCCTTATCACTTCCTTCCTTCTACTTTATTTTGGTTTAATTATGCTGTCCTTTAACTTCTTGAGGCTGATGCTTCTTTAGTTAATTTTGTTTTTCTTTTCTAATATATGTATTTATGGTTATAAATTCCTCTCTGTATTTGATTTACTGTCCCAAATTTTTTGAAAATACACTACTGTCATTTTCAATTTAAAACATTTTAATTTTGATTATATTAGGTTAGCCAAAAAGTTTGTATTGTTTTCCCATAAAATAACAAACGTACCCTGACTGGTGTGGCTCAGTGGATTGAGTGCTGGCCTGTAAACCAAAGGGTCTCTGGTTCAATTCCTAGTCAGAGCACCTGCCTGGGTTGTGGGCAGGACCTGGTTGGGGGTATGTGAGAGGCAACCACACATTGATGTTTCTTTCCCTCTATCTAAAAATAAGTAAATAAATAAAATCTTTTTTAAAAACCACATTTTTTCATGTGCTTTGTTAGTGAAAACTAAGAACTTTATTGATTTGGGTATTTTGAGTATGTCAGCTATTTCCCACATGGTATAATGTTGATCTCAATTAATGTCTCAATTTGATTGCTATCAACTTCAACTGGTCTACCCAGCTCCATGGAGCATTGTCCAGCAAGAAATCTCCATCATGAAACTTTGAAAACTACTTTTGACACATTTGATCTGTCACAGCACCTTTTTCAAACACTGCAAAACTAATCTTTTGCATTTCAGTTGTTATTACCTTTCTTGAAATAATAAAGCATAATGTTGCACCTTTTCTTCCCTTTTCAATATTAAATGACTGCCAAAATTCACCAATTTTGATGGTTTTTTTAAATGCATGCTGATATGACAGCTGTCACAATGCAATCTAATAAAATTGTTTTAAAACATGGATGGAACTGGAGAGTATTATGCTTAGTGAAATAAACCAGTCAGTGAAAGACAAATACCATGTGATCTCTCCCATTATAGGACAATAATGAACAAAACAAACAAACAAGCAAAACAGAACCAGATACATGAATACAATGAATAGATCTTCAGTGGGCAGAGGGGAGGGGGAAGGAGAGAGGAAAAGGGAAAGAAGGGTAGCAGTTTAGTCAAGGAACTAGCACGGATGAACCATGGACAAGGACAACAAGTGGGATTAACCTTGGAGGGGTGTGGGTGGGTGGGGAAGGGGACAGAGGGCAGGAAAAAGGGGATGGATGTAATAAACAACATTTTAAAAAATGTTTTAAATGAAATTAAAGACAAGTAAGTAAAACTAGAGTCATCTTATAGAAAAAAAACAAACAAACAAATAAGCTTTTTGGCCTCCCAATGTGTTTGTTTTTATTTTTTTGGTCCTATTATGTACTTAGAATACATTTCTAAGTTTCAAATATATGGGCTTTTCCATTTATCGCTCTGTTACTAATTTCTAGTATAACTGTATTTGATTTAGAAACCAAATTATGTAAGTTTTCAATATTTTGAAATAACTTGAAAGTTGCTTTATGGACAGGGTATGGTCATTTTTTGTAGGTGTGTATGTGCAGGTTATATGTGTCAAGAGAATTTGAAAAATTTTATAATCTGCTTTTTAATAATTTATTATAATTTATAATTAGTTGTGTGCAATGTTCTATACATGTTCTTTGGTTAGTTGTTCAGAACATAATTATCTTCTGCAGTCTCACTGTTTTGTTTTGTTTATTTTTGGCTTAAACCACAACTATTTATTGTCTCACAATTCTGGAGCCCAAAAGTCTGAGATCAGGATTGGTTTCTTCTGAGGCCTCTCTTCTTGACTTGTAGATAGCTGTGTTCTCCCTATAGTCTCACAGGTTTTTGTATGTGTTTTCTGTCGATGACTAAGAGAGATAGGTTAAAATCCCCAACTATTAATTTGTACTTGTCTGTCTGTCTCTGTCTCTGTCTGTCTCTCTCTCTCTATATATATATATATGTGTGTGTGTGTATATATTATAATACATACATACATATATGTGTGTGTGTGTGTGTGTGTGCGCATATACTTTACATATTTTAAGGCCCAATTAGGTGCTCATAAATTTAAAATGGTCATATATTTCCATGGAACTTCTCTAGTAATGATTTTAACCTGAATTCTACTTTGTCTAAAAGTAGTATACCACACATGCTTTCTTTTGGCTATTGTTTGAATCCTTATTTAGACTTTTTCATTTTCAACCTTTTTGTATTGTTTTAGATTTCTGGATATTCTTCATCATCTACCTTGAGCATGTGATCCACTTAACACTTATTGTAATTTTTGATATCTTAGGGCTTCAATATTCTCTCCTGTATGTGCTTTTTGATTTGTAGCACCTTCTTGAGTTTCTCTTTCCTGTCTAGCCCTGTAACCTTAACCTTCTCTTAGTGTGGAAATTACACATTCTTTTCCTATCCTTTTAGTAGCTATAATAGAAATTATAAAAAGCAGTTTGAAGCTATTAAAATCTGAATTTGATATTTATTCTTTTCCTAAATAATTCAAGGACCTTAGACACTGTTAACCTGGCCAGGTGCAAATGGGACCAAAAAGGAGGGGTTGGAGGATCTCCAAGATGGCGACAGAGTAGAGAGCAGTGCTGATGGTGCTCTCGAGTACCAAAGCAGCTAGAGGACAGGATAAGGAGCATGAGACATCTTCAGGACCCTAGGGATTGGAACGGGCAGCATCTGGACACAGGAGAGCACAGCCCAGAGGTGGAGGAGGCCAGCAGGACAGTAGGTGAGGCGTTCCTGACCGACCGGCCTGGGGGCCGAGGTCGGCTCTGGGCAGGGGTGGCTCTGCCCAGAGGGGCGCGTTTGACTGGGGCTAGTTCCGGGCTCCCTGGTGACTGGAAGTCTCAACAGAGAAGTGCGGGCAGCTAGGGCGAATGCCGTAGGGAACCCGGAATTGAACTCTTGCAGGGGAGGGACTGTGAGAAACTCACTCTGGCAACTGGGAGAGGAGGCTCCACGCTCGCGTGGGGCTAGAGGCGGAGGAGAAGAGTCTTGCAGGAAGCCGGAGCGGGGGAGCGGGAAGTGCACCAGCGGGGCGGCGAGATGGCCGAAAACAGAGCTGCTGGGCCACCGGGGAAACAGCAGCTAGAAGCCCCTGCGAGGGGGGAGGTCCAGCCCTGCGCAACCACACAGGCACCCAGGCTCCACGGGAAACTCCAAGCGGCGAGCCAGCGAGCCGGAACTAGTGGCAGGGGTAACTGACCCGCCATTGCCAGAGACAAAGGCCGCACCGCCCACGCCTGGGAGGGGCTCTCCGTGGAGAGCTGATTGGCTTGGAGGCATGGTGCTCACCCCGGAAGGGCGGGACAGTGTAGGCGGACCCGGGACAGTGTTGACTGACAGGCCCGGCCTCTTCCCGGAACTGCGGGGGGGGGGGGGGGGGAGACCAGTCCTCACGGGGACCAGCGAAATTGCGGGCTGCCCTGCAGAAGTGCTGGGAGTGAATCCTGGGCAGGAACCTCTGCCAGGAGTGGGAGGGGGCTCCCTGTGGGCTCCAGAACACCAGTAGCCCTAAAACCCAGCCAGGCTGCTGAAGGCCCAGCCTACCTGGGGGCGGACACTCAGAATCAGCCCTACTGCGACAATCAGAGGCCCTGCCACGCGCCAAGACCGGC
>PVIW01015572.1:0-19346 GCA_004026585.1 Noctilio leporinus | reverse complement strand
AATTTCATATAGTCCCATTTGTTGATTCGTTCTTTGATTTCCTTTGCCCTTGGTGAAGTATCAGTAAACATATTTTTGCATAGGATATCCAAAAGTTTACTGCCTATATTTTTCTCCAGGACCTTTATGGTGGCACTGCTTATGTTTAAATCCTTTATCCATCTTGAGTTTATTTTGGTGTATGGTGTAAGTTGGTGGTTTAGTTTTATCTTTTTGCATGTTGCTGTCCAGTTCTCTCAACACCATTTGTTGAAGAGACTGTTTTTACTCCATTTGATGTTCCTTCCCCCTTTGTCAAATGTTAGTTGACCATAGAGTCCTGGGTTAATTTCTGGGCTCTCTATTCTGTTTCATTGATCTATATGTCTATTCTTATGCCAGTACCAGGCTGTTTTGATGACACTAGCGTTGTAGTATTGTTTGAAGTCCGGTATTGTGATTCCTCCTAACTTGTTCTTCTTTCTCAAGATTGTGGTGGCTGTTCGTGGGCGTTTTTGGCTCCATATAAATTTTTGAAGTATTTTTCTATTTCTGTGAAGTCTGTCATTGGTATTTTAATTGGGATTGCATTGAATCTGTAGATTGCTTTGAGTAGTATGGACATTTTAATGATGTTAATTCTTCCCATCCACGAACATGGTATATGCTTCCATTTACTTGTGTCTTCCTTGATTTCTTTCTTCATTGTTCTGTAGTTTTCTGAGTACAGGTCTTTGACCTCCTTAGTTAAGTTGATTCCTAGGTACTTTATTTTTCTTGTTGCTATGGTAAATGGGATTTGTTTTTTTGCTTCTATTTCTGTGCCTTGGTGTTGGTCTGTTTGGGTTGATCCTCATTGGGACCCTCTGTGCTTCCTGAACTGGATTAATATTTTCACTCATCATGTTAGGGAAATTTTCTATCATGACTTTTTTGAACAGGTTTTACATTCCTTGTTTCTGTTCTTCTTATGGTATCCCTATGATACGGATGTTGTTACGTTTCATGTTGTCCTGCAGCTCTCTTAAACCATCTTCAGTCTTGTTCAGCCTTTTTTGATTCTCTTGTACTGTCTTGGAGTATTTGTCTACATTATCCTCCAACTTGCTGATCTGGCCCTCTGCTTCCTCTAGCCTACTGTTGATTCCTTCTACTGTATTCTTCAATTCAGAAATTGTATTCTTCATTTCCTCCTGGCACTTATTGATAGTTTCCATGTCCTTTTTCATGCTGTTGTAGCTCTCAGTAAGTTCCTTGTAACCTCCCTGGAGTTCTTTGTAACTTCCCTTGAGTTCTTTGTAATTTCCCTGGAGTTGTTTGTAGTTCTCCTGGAGTTGTTTCCAGTTTTCTTTGATGTGGCTGAGCTCACTGAGCTTCTCTATCTTAATCCTTTGAATTCCTTATCTGATATTCCAGGTGCCTCTGTTTCATTTTGTGTTCTTTCTGGGGATTCTTCCTTTCCTTTTGGTGATGGACTAATTCTTTTTTTCCCCATTTTGGGTGTCTGTTCTTGCTTGCTCTTTATTTATTTATTTATTTTTGTTCTTTTTTTGGGTTAACCTGCTTTGCTTCCTTGCCTTAGTTGAGCCCCCTTCTGTGATATGAGATTTGTGGAGTTTAGTGATGCCGTCTCCCAGGTTTTCTCCACTTGCTGTTCTTGGTGTGTCCTTTATTTGGGCTGTCTGGTTGTATTCTGGGCCTGAGGGCTTTTAGCAGAAACAAAAACAAAAACAAAAAACAAAAAAACAAAAACAAAAACAAACCAAAAAAAAAAACAAAAAAAACAAAAACAAAAAACCAAGCCAAACAAAAAAAATATATTGCAAAAGGAAAAAAGAAATAAAAATGATAATAATAAGAAGAAAGGGTTTAGATGGCTGTTCACCCTTAATAATCCCTGACTGGTCCAAATGGAGCCAGGACCTGAGGGCTTTTAGCAGAGGGAAAAAAAAAAAAGAAAGGAAAAAAGGGAGAAAGTCACAAGAGGAAGAGAAATCAATATTAATAAAGAAAGGTTTTATCTCTGTGTTCCCCCTTTATGATTTCTGATTGGTCCAGGTGGAGCCAGAACCTATGGGCTTTACCAGGAAGAAAAGGAAAAGAAAAATTTAAAAATTAAAAAAAAAAAAAAAAAAAGAGGAAGGAAGAAAAGAATAAAGAAAGGGTTTAGAAAGGCTGGGGAAGGGAGGAATACTTAGATTGAGGACTGGGAATGTGTTATAGCATTAAAGTAGACTTTAATTCGAGAGTAGGGGGAGGGTCTTGGGTATTTAGGTGGATTGAGGTATGGGGAGGATTAAGAATATGTGAGAAGTAACTTTTGCAAAGGATATGTTGGGGATTAATAGTTCATATTTCTCTCGGTATAACTCAGGTGCTTGAGATTGGCAGCAATCCCTTTCCTGATGCTGCCTCTTTTTCCTGGTCAGGACTTTACAGTCTATAGTCTATATTCTAGGCAGTCTTGGTGCATGGCAGGGCCTCTGATTGTCACAGTAGGGCTGATTCTGAATGTCCGCCCCCAGGTAGGCTGGGCCTTCTGCAGCCTGGCTGGGTTTTAGAGCTGCCAGTGTTCTGGAGCCCGCAGGGTGTCCCCTCCCACTCCTGGCGGAGGTTCCTGCCCAGGACCAGCACTCAGCACCCCTGCAGGGCAGCCGGCAACTTTGCTGGTCCCTGTGATGACTGGTCCCACCCCGCAGTTCCAGGAGGAGGCCACCCCTGTCTGTCAACAGTGTCCGGGGTCCGCTTACACTGTCCCGCCCTTCCAGGGCGGGCACCACTCCTCCAAGCCAACCAGCTCTCGGAGGAGTCCTTTACGCGGCCTCTGTAATGAGCCCCTCCCAGGCATGGGTGGTGAGGCCTTTGTTTCCGGCAATGGCAGGTCAGTTGCCCCCACTACTAGTTCTGGCTCACTGGCTCACTGGCTCACCGTTTGGAGTTTCTTCGGAGCCTGGGGGCCTGTGTGGTTGCGTAGGGCTGGGTCTCCCCCCTCGCAGGGGCTTCTAGCTGCTGTTTCCCCGGTGGCCCAGCAGCACCGTTTTCGGCCATCTCGCCGCCCCGGCTTCCCGCAGGACTCTTCTCTTCCACCTCTAGCCCCGAGCAGAGCCTCCTCTCCCTGTTGCCCGAGTGAGTCTCTCACACAGTCCCTCCCCTGCAAGAGTTCAATTCCACGTTCCCTACAGCATTTGCCCTCGCTGCCTGCACTTCACTGCTGAGACTTCCAGTCACCAGGGAGCCCGGAACTGGCCCCAATGAAACTCGCCCCTCTGGGCAGAGCTTCCACTGCCCAGAGCCGACCTCGGCCTGCCGGCCAGTCGGTCGGGAACACCTCACCTACTGTCCTGCTGGCCTCCTCTGCCTCTGGGCTGTGCTCCCCTGTGTCCAGATGCTGCCCGTTCCAATCCCCAGGGTCCTGAAGACGTCTCACGCTCCCTATCTTGTCCTCTAGCTGCTTTGGTACTCGAGAATACCATCAGCACTGCTCTCTACTCTGTCGCCATCTTCCCTCTCAAATTATAGTGTTTTAGATATATTGTAGCAAAATTAAGCAGATTTTTTCTTCTTTAATACTTATTTTACTCTGGAATGCTATTTTTGTGAAATATATCACAGAAATGGTGTATTGCAGAACTCGTTTTTGTGAAAGTTATCCTAGAGACAGTGCCAAACCCGTAGTGAAAGATGAATTTGGTTTTTGAGTCAGATCCTGCCCCCTCCAATAAAACAACTCAACTTTATTTTAAGCTACTGGAACTACAACTTATTCTTTTTGGAGTTTTCCATCTTAAACAGTAAATTTATTTATATATTTACTTATTTACTTAGGCTGTGTACAGGTCTTACTTCTTTCAATGTCCTCTGTTTTTCCTCTACATATGTTTTACAAGTTGAAGCCTTCAGAAATAATTATTATTGAAATGTGAACATACCTAATCTCTATCTCAACAGATTCTTAAATAGTTCAGGGGTTAGTTTAGGACCACATAGGAAGTCAATCACAAGTTTAAAAAATAGCTAGAATACTAGTCTGCAAAGTTTTTTAAATCTTAGAGATTTTTATTTTTTACTTCAACTTAGTAAACACAATAATTTCTACTCCCTTCCAATTTTTATCCACTAAATATGAATGTGGGACTACCCATTCCATCACCACCATCGCCTCTCTGGGTCACTCTGTATCTCCTCTTTTTTCTGCCCTGACTCTGAGTCTCTGTCCCTCCTGCCCATCTGCATGAATGTGGCTTTTTTAAATCTTTGGTTATCAAACTTCCATACAGTTTTATTTTTTTGGCAGTTCTAGGTGTTATTTGTTATGAGGTTAGTTGTAATTATTATGGTTACACAAGGAGGCAACACGTGTCTACCTACACCTCATCTTACTGGAAGTTGACATTTTTTTAATATTTAGTCTTAGAAGCAGAATTAGAGATTCAAATACATGTAAATTATAATTTCATCATTTGTGTTTGAAAAAGAAAGATGAAAGAATTAAGAGAGGAAGGAAGGAACAATACTGGCTATTACTAAAATCAGGATTATGACCATTCTCTCCTCATAAAATTATTTGAGGACTAAATTACTAGAATAGCACTTCTACAGAATAAATTAAGATGTAAAGAAGGAAAAAAGCAGCCTAGTTTAAGTGGACATTTAAAAATTTATTTCAGTTCAACTAATCTGATGAGTTTTATTTAACTTTGAGATTTTCATTGGGACACTCTAGGCAACTATATAAAGTAGGCTCACTGTGCTCTCATTCAATTCCTGCTCTTTGCACTTTGGAGTCCATTACCAGAGAAAGATCTCTTAAGTAAAGCATAGCCTGATAATATTTATTCATTTAGTTAACAAACATATCACTTTCACAGTGTGTGTACATACACATATATGTTTATTTATTGCAATGAATATTTCTTAAGCATTGACAATATGCCAGATAATTTTGTTTTAAATAGTGGTAAACCAAACAGACTACATTTGAAAAATATTAATTTTTAAGTCAAACACTTTTAAGACTCAGAGAGAGGTGTCTTTTATAGGGAAATTATAGGTCCTAGAAAAACTGATGGGAGAACTATCTAGGAGTGGTCTCTTTTCTTTTCCAATAATGTCACCGATGCTATTGGCAGGTTCCATTACCTATTAGAAATGATGGACAGTATAATTCAGTACTAAGCTAGCTAAGTATAGGTGTTATACCTCAGTACTTATTTTCAAGAGATTTTACACTTTATTAACATAGTGTTTATCTATGTAAAGAAAAAAATATTAATGGGCTCTATTAAAGAAAATTTTAATAAAAATGGAATTATTTATAAAAATGGTTGAAGTAATCAATGAGCCAATAAAACTAGTACTAATGTAATAACTTAACAATTTTAATGTTTCAATAAATAAGACACCTCTGTCCATAATAATAAATTAAATGACCATAGCTAACTAAATTTTTAAATTTTAGTTAATATAAAATTTAAAAAAACTGAAGCTAGCCCTTGTTATTCACTGTTATTTGTAAGATAACTGTATCTCAGACACAAATATATTATTTGGTAAAAATTATGCCTCTTCTAATCTTTTTTTAGGCAGTCAAAAATCTTTAATACCAGGTTAAGTATCGTAAAATTATGAAAATAGTGGAATCGAAAATAAATTTGAAATGCTTCTAAGATAAATATTGCTGAATCCTCAAATATATTATTAGGTCAGTGTTAATAACTTTAGAACAAGTACTGGATTTTTCTTAAATTACAATTTAAAGTTGCAGGAGTTATAAGAACTAACTCCTTTTCCAGGTCTCCAAAAATCAAACACAAAAAATACAAAAAGGCATGGGATATTAAAATCCCTTGCTCACTAAAATTTCATCAACTTATTTGCCTTTTAAATGACCATTATAAAAACAATTCATCTTTTGAATTAACAAAGTATCATTATTTTCAGTTAGATTTTCCTCAGGTTGCCTGTACCAAGAGGAAAAATATTGAAAATCCATTCAGATAAAAGTTGTTTGTGAGGCGGTAAGAGAGTCAATAATAGATATATATAACATTGATAGATATCCTGACACAGCCTATTTTTATGTTAGGTTTGGACAACCAAAAGTTTTGGAAATATGCCAATCAAAAGTTGTAAAACTATGACCACTAAATGTAATAGCTTGCTGTGTTTCACCACATTGTAACTGCATTTTTTTCTTTACAAAGTGGAACTCCCAGCATTCAGTATCATATTCTTATTATACAAATTTACAAAGAAGAGATTACTTATGCTCATGGTACAAGATAAATGTAGGCTGTAGCATTTTTTGAACCTATTATGGAAAAGATTTATAAGTAATCAATCGTTTTCCATAATAATGTTTTTATTAGTTGAGTTAGTTTTATCAAAATGACAATTTTATCATGATTGAGATTATACAAATACTTATCCACATCACCATTTTCCATTTTATTGCAAGTCCTCACTTAAATGATCATTGGTATATGGCAGCTATATCCTAACCTGCATACTGACTCATTGTCTTATAGAAGCTCAATATACAGGATTGCTAAAATAAAATTTATAGATTAAGAAAAGTTGAAAAACATATTTCTGTAACTATATAGAAATGAGAAGTTTTCTTTAAACTATTTATAGATGACTGGCAGAAACATTGGCTCTGTTGGCACATTTACTATTTTCCCATTTAGATCTTTGAGCTCTCTGTATGTATATTTAGGGGAAGATGTGTTTCATAGGTTTATTATTTCTTTTTTTTCCTTTTCTTTCTTTACCTTTTTTCATTTTTAAATACTTTTTATTTTTCAATTATAGTTAACATACATTATTACATTACCTATAGTTTCAGGTGTACACTCCAGTGATTAGACATTACATAACTTAAGAGATCATCTTAATAAATCTTACACCCATCTAACACCATATATAGTTATTAGAGTATTATTGACTCTAATCCCTAAAGTTGTACTTTACATCCTAATAACTATTCTGTGACAATTAATTTGTATGTCTTAAGTTCTTTACCTTTTTAAGCAATCCCCTCAACCATCTAGCAACTATCAAAATTCTCTATCTCTGAGTCTATTTCTGTTCTGCTGTTTATTTATTTATTTATTTATATTCAATTGTTGTAAATATATATGTATTGTCATTTTGTTTAAACTTTTTCTTCTTCTTTATAATAAAGACCTTGTATTATTTCATATAATACTGACTTATGGGTGATAAACTCCTATAGCTTTTGTCTGGAAAGCTCTTTATCTTTCCATTCTTCATAATAGCTTTGCTAGGTTGAGTAATCTTGATTGTATGCACTCGCTCTTCATCATTTTGAATATTTCTTGTCAATCCCTTCTGCCCTTCAAAGATTCTGATGGGAGCAGCTGACAGTCTTATGGGCTCTCCCTTGTACATAACTAACTGCCTTTTTCTTGATACTTTTAAGATTCTCTCTTTGTCTTTAATCTTTTGCATTTTAATTCTGATATGTCTTGGGGTGAGTTCTTTGGGTTCATATTATTTGGGACTTTCTTTGCTTCATGAATTTGCATGTTTCTTTCCTTCATTGAGTTAAAGAAATTTTTGTCATTATTTTTAAAAAATAGATGTTCAGTTTATTGTTCTCTTTCTCTCCTCCTTCCAGCACCCAGATGATGTGAATATCGGTAGGCCTGTAGTTTTCCCAGAGACTTCTTATACTATTCCTATATTTGTTTGTTTTTTAATTATTTTTATTTTTGCTGGTTTGATTGTGATTTCTGTTTTGCATTTTTATATTTCAAATCAATAATTTTATTCTTAGATTTATCTACTCCTGTAAATTTTTGTGCATTTTAGTTAGAGTATTCTTCATTTCTGACTGATCCTTTTTATGCTATTAAAGTTCTAACCAAATTCATTGATCATCCTTATAACCAGTGTTTTTAACTCTGCACCTAGTAGATTGCTTGTCTCTGTTTTGTTTAGATTTTTTTTTTCCTGGAGTTTTGTTCTGTGCTTTAATTTGGGCCATGTTTTGTTTCTTTATCTCCTTATTTTGGCCTCTTCCCTGTGTTTGTTTATGTATATTTGGTAGATTTGCCACATTTCCTGGGTCTAGAGAGTGGCCTTATGTAGTACATGTTCTGTAGAGTCCAGTGAAACAACCTCCCATACCACCCAAGCTGGACACTGTAGATGCAATCACACCCCCACAGTGTGGGCTATGTATACCCTTTCTTGATTACCCTTGCCCTCCTCATTCCAGACTTGGTTCACAATCAGTGCATTACAATCTCTAAGAGGAAATGCAGCCTAGGACTTAAACCCCCAGAGCTGGTCCTGCTCTTATACATATTTGCATTCCAGGTGCCTCTATTCCTAGGTCTCTTTTCCTGAAGCCATGGATGTAGGTCCTCTTCAAGTGCCTCTGCAAAAGCCTTCTTATTGGGGGAGAAGGAGAAAATCTTGAGGACATTTTTCCCCACTCTAAGTACCCAGTACTTTTCCCCTCTTCATTCACAGTCCTTACACTGCTTCTAATCTAGAATCTATAATACTTCCATAGCCTTTTTTTCTGGCCCTTTTCAACAATGTGGCAACATCCAGGTCTGTGCTGATCACCTGACCATATACCTGTGTGTGTCATTCCACTGGGAAATGAAAAATGGGAGGTCACCATTTGCTCTGGTTTTAGCCTTTTGCTTAGATCATCACAGTAAATAACTAAAGGCTTACCTCATATTTGGCTTTTTGCTTAATAAGCTGCTAAGTTACCTGATAGCTCAGCACTCTCTCTCCTCTCACCCTCTCCCCTCAGCTAAGCTTGGCACATAGTAAATGTTCCTCCATGATTAAACTTAAATCCAATAGAAATGCAGAGGATGAGACCTACATAAATAAATTAGAGATATAAGAAATGCACAAGTAAGGATTACAAGTAACTATTACCTAGTTATTATCTCTCATGTGAAAATAATGTTGAATACAAATCACTTGCCTCAGAATAGAAACTCAATAGAAAAGTATTAAAAAAAAGAACAAAATAAAAACAGAATTTGAAATTCCTTCCTTAAAGTCAAGTATTCCCGCCCAGTTACTGCTAGAGCCCTTTGTAATCTTTATTGTCAATTTTTCTGTTTGCAATGATCTAATTGGCATCCTGATACTTAATCAAAAGCCAGTATATATTTCTTTAAATCAATTATTATTGGTAAAGTGGATATTGGATATTACATTACTATTAGAATTCAGCTACCTCAGAGGTTAATTAGAATTTTACACATTTTTCCTGGGAACACACACTTTTTTTCCAAAATTATATACATATGATTAAAATGTTTTATTCTGTTTTTTTATCCAAGTAGCATTTTCCCCATAAAAGTTATTCAGAAATGGTACTGCATCATTTATATATACAAATATAAAAAATGACAGCAAAATAGTATATTTATGAATATATAATTTATATTACATATGGACAGAGAGACACCTATACATTTATACATGCAAGTATGTCTTTAATATGTGGTACATAAATTTGTTGTATTTGTGTGTTGTATAAACTAACCCACACTCATATACATACATTCAATATCTTTTTAGTAAGACAATTTGGTAATATGAAATAGTTCAAATTGTAAAACATTTTCTGGTTGTATATTTAACAACTTGTTCCTCCACATTAATGCAATAACCAACCTGTACCATGATGTGCAAGTGACAAATATAATTAAATTATATAGACCATGTTGAATACACAATGGAGTTAAGAAGCACGTTATTCTGAGAATATTTCAAATCAAATCTTTAGGGAAATGAAAGCAATCAGAGGGAAGCTGACTATTTTGTCACATTAGAAATATACTTATGTAGAATATATAAAGATGTCAAAGGTGCATACTTTTTAAAATTAATGAATACTAAACATTATTGTATACTATAAATATAGCATTGTATTTATCTTAAACCAGAAAACACTCTATATATCATTGCTGTATCATCAGATTCAAGTAGAATTCCCAATTGCCATTTTGTATATACTATATTACCATAAGAAACATGTACAGTTATATAAATCAACTGACAAGAATGACCTACTAACTAGAACTCAATAGGTCTAATTATTTATAGCTACAGGCACTGCAATCAAAGACTTTCATACCCAGAAAAAAAAGGACAAAATTTTAGGTTACTCTATCCAAAGAAATACAATCTTATAATACTTTCCATAATCACCTAAACTGATGTTACAGACAGAAAAAAAAAAAAAAAATTGTTTCAATTTAAGCAGAGTAATCAAGTCAAAAAGGAAAAGAAAAATAGTCGCTCTAACATTGAATGTTCAAATACTAAGAACAAGTCTTCAACAATCAGCAAAAATTCATTAAATTTAACATTTTCTTTCATTATAACAGCTATTGATATTTAAATGACCCCAATAAAACTTAAAAGCATGACATAATACTGTTTTACACAAAACTGGTGCAGATTTACACTCAAGAATACACCTAATAGTTCTTAGTACCTTCAGGGAGGCCTAAAGTCTGAAATAAGAGAAGGTGCCCCCTTTATAACAATAAATTGACAATATCTTAAGTCATGGGCATAGAAAAGGATTACAACTGTTATAAATTTATTCTCTAGGGCAGCTTATGAGATGAAACTGAAGCTATTCATTTTTTAAAGGGACTTCCTAAGATCACAAAGTATTTTATCCATTAAAATCATGTTAAACATGATAGTAAAGACAATATTTGCAGTACGTATTTTTATCAAATTTAAATTGTTATTGAATATAAGCTAAGCAGAGATTTCATAAACTTTAAAATTGTACATTTTCTTTTAACATGAAAGTAATTGTCAGAGTTTGGAGGCAGCTGGAGTGGAATGTGCTAATGAGCCTGGTGGGAACTACAGGATACACAGGAATCTGCTTGAGCTAAACACTTGCTAATATGTGTTGATAGTGACCAAGAGACACAATGACCTCATCAGACATTTGACACCACACCTGCTGTGGCTTGCAAGCTTAAAAATGTTCCAACAGAAGTCCTTGGTGGGCCTCCTACAGGCCTAGGAGGACTGGGAGTCTCCATACCCCTGCTCCATAGACCCTCAAGATGGTCTAGGAGCAGCCCTTCCTTCTCAACCCCCAATGAACTTGTTACCAGCTCCCATATTCATCTCCTTTCTCCTCAACTTCCAATAAGCTCATTGCCTGCTCCCACATCAGTCTCGAGGTGATCTCTCACAGCACAGCTGCTCTGACAGTAATAAGGATAACTTCTTCAAATATCTCAATGCATACACACATATCTATGCACACATATATCTATTAAAAAGCAATAATTAAATATATTAATGACATCTATACATATGTTATATGTATATAAAATGGTTCAGTTCTTTAGCAAAAGCTCCCCTTTCTTTTGAATGAAATAAAGTAATACATTTTTACTTATCTCTTGTTTTATAGTAGCTTTAATACCTTAACAAACATAATACCTTCATCATTTTTTGAAAATTTCAAACTACTTGAAAAAAAATGGTAAAGTTTCAAATAACATCAAATATAAACATTGTATAATTATGTGTTAAAATACAGAACAAAAACATGGGAGCTCAGGAAGAAATTGCTTTGTATTCAATAGTCAAGAAAGTACCAACACAACAGGTGTTTAATGAAAAATATTATTGAATACAAGAATGAAAAATTATAAGAGAAGGAAGATGAAAGAGGAGGGAGGTAGGAAGAAAGAAGATAAAGAATACAGATATTTGAGCTGCATTTTAAAAGATGAATCAATTTAAAATATAAATGAAATCATCAAAATGGTATCTTGGAATACTCAATGGAAACAGAAATTAGTTTCCAATATGCTTTTGATATGTGAGAGAAGAAGACACACACACACACACAGAATTATCTTCTGGAGATCGGGCCCCTTATACTACAGGCTTCCCCCACTGGGTGAGTGTCCTAGGAGCCACCTGCATCAGCGCACCAGCTGCCAACATTGTGAGAGGCTGGGTTTGGCTTCAGGGAATTATTTCTGAAGACTCGCTGTGTTTGCCCATTTCATGGTGAATGATTCACAAGGGCACCTGCCCACACTGCACTGAGTGTTCAGCAATTTTGGGACAAAAATGGCATGACCCCATACCCCACATTCCCTATTCTCCCAATCTCATCCTAACCAACGTTTTTTGAAAAAAGTCCTCAAAGGAAAATGTTCTGCCAGTGTGGAAGGGGTGAAACAAAAAATGTCAGAAGCACTAGAATGCATCAAAATCATAGTTTAAAAATTGTTTTGAGCAGTGGAAAAACAACTTGATATGTGTATCACATCAGATGGAGAGTATTTTGAAGGTGACTGAAGTTTAAACATGTAAAAATAAATCCACAATTTTTTATAAATAATTTTTGGGTGTTTTTTGCATCTTCCCTCACATGTGGAAATCAATTTATCTGAAGACGTGGGTGAAGAGTAGTAAAAATCAAAGTTGAACATAAAAAACTGGCTAGAATCACATTAATAATAATTGTTTTATACCAATAGAGAGTCTAGATATCAAAATGGGATCTCTTTGGGAGGTAAATTATAATTTTATTAAAGGAATGTTAAATATACACTACCAGATTATAATTCTGTTTTCATATGAAAATTATTTCCATCTAGCTTACTGTGACATTCTTAGCCATAACTGAAAATTAAAGAAGTTGAACTAAGTTCAGAAAAGTTGGCTCTGCTTCTCCCTTGGTTTCTCATTTAATATCTCTTTATATTCAATATCTGCTACTCAGAAGTTTTTTTAACTTAGTTAACAACTCTGTGTTTCAGAGCCTCCATCTGCCAAATATAATTTATAATATTACTTATTTCATAAGGTTGTTTTATGAATGAAATTTAATAATTAATATAAAGCATTTGGGACTAAGAACATGACATATATCTGGCACATGCAAACAACTTAAATATTAAGCTAAAATTGTTATTCCTATGAACTCCACCACCACATTTCCTTCATTTAGAATACATTTTAAACATAGGTTCAGAACTATTGTTTAATTCATTTTCCTACCTTTCTTCACAGTAGTCCTTCTTCCACATTCCTATGAATAACACTCAAAGAAAATTAAACTTGCACTTGTTGACAAAGTCATAGGGAAATCAGTAGCTGTGAAAAATAACACAAATTTTAGGGAAAAAAATCAGCAGCATAGATTGCATGCCTAAAGAGAGTTCATAATATATTGACCTTGTATCACTATGTTGGAATTCTAATAAAAATGTGTAGGACTTAAATGCACTACATTTAAGTGTTACTAATAATGTGATACTTGCTATTGAAAGAATGGAAATATTCAAGTAGAAGAATGGTTAATTAAATTGCAAATTATGGTATACCTCCTTAATGAAAAGCTATATGCTTATTGTCAATGATAATTAGAAAAATTTATGAAGTTCTATTGAAAAATGAATATATTAAGTGAAAAGAAACATAATATAATATTAATGAACATTATTGTCACCATGCAGACTGGGATTAGGCTATTTATATACAACCCAGTGATTTGTGTTGAAGGAAAAAGGTTTTTATTGATAGGGTTTCAACTCTGGGTTGGGGGTGGGTGGCGGGTACTGAGAGCACTTCCACTATGAGTCTTTCTCTCTCATGAGACTGAGAACTTTTCTTGCTCCCTAAAAACACAAGCCAAAACCAGGCCCAGAAGTTCCCCATTTCCTTACCTGTCCTTAAACTGTCCACGCAAGCAGATCTCCACCCTCTCTGGGTTATGCACTTGAGAGTTTTGGAGCCACCATCTTCTCCTAGCAGTTCTTTCAGGATGTGGGATGCACTGCTCTCAGTCTCCATGCAGCTGTCCGGCACCCATGTGCCATGCTGCACTGATCTTAGTGTCCCAGAGGCTAGAGCCCAAGAAGACAGATGTCTCGGCAGCGGACCCTGCATCCAGGACTGGGATCCTAACCAAGAGGGTCTAAGCTCCTGGTGAGCCTGGCATATGCTTGCTCCCACAAGCATTCCTGTAGGGCCAGAGCCCAGGACATCCAAATGCCAAAAGCCCAGAGACAGCTTGCATCAAGCTCCAAAGCAAGAGAGTGACTTTATGAACCAAGAGAGCAACCCATTCCACATCTTTGCTTTAAAAAGTTCCTCCCAAGTTCCACATGTGCAGGAAGCCCGTGGGAGCGTCCAGCTTTTCCTAGGGTGCTACAGGGTCTGTCATTTTTGTCAGCTCTCCAGTGTCTTTGACCTTCTTTCAGCTGCCATGTTTGGCCAGGGCAAAAGTTGCCAGCCACACACAGGCATGCAATCATCTGTTCCTGTTCTTCCAGGGTGGAGCACAAGCTCTGCAGCACAATGAGGCACCTTGTATGAGCTTTAGCCTTTGATGTTTCAGGAATGGTTCTACCAGAGCCCATACACAGAGCCATTCACGGAGCCACTTGGTCTTTGGTTACATTTTGCCCAGCACCCGCCTCCTGCAGCCCAACCCTTCCTAAAGGTTCAGGCTGCATTCAGCTTCTTTTGTTACACACTGTGCCTTAGACACTGGCCTGCCATCTCCTTGTTCCTGCCTTGGAGAAGGCAAGAGTGGTCTTTTTACTCGACAGCCTCTGCCTGGTACCCTTCCTGCCCCCCTGTCTTTTTGCTTTGGGGGTTCCCCTGGATCTGGAATCTCCCATTTTCCATGGTCCTCTGATCCAAACTACCCATTACATTATAATCATAAGTTGCAAAAATGTATATGTATAATAAAAATACTAAAATGGAATACATACCAATATAGCTTTGTTAGCCTACTGAAACTAATGATTTTTCTTAGTTTCTAATAGTCTATAACGTCCAATATTTTATATAAAAACTATAAGACCATTTTCCCTTGGTTGCTTGAAAATGTAATTATAATTCTCTATTACTCTAAAAGAAAAATGTTTAGTTCCTTACTCTGTCAGGTTAGGTACATCACCAGTTTGTCACAATCTACTTCCTAGGCCCATATTATACAATTATAGTTCATGTGTATGATTTTTCTGTTGTGTGGAATTTTTCATTGTTTCCCTACATGTCATGAACAGACAGTTCTATTTTTTAAGGCAGTGAGTTAGACAATATAATTATGAAAGTAATATGGATGACAACTGGGATTCCAAACACAACATTATTTAATATCTATGCTTTATTTCCATCAGGTATAAAATGGGGATGAGAGATGTTAAAAGTATATAAAACATAGGAATAAAAGTTAGTGTTAAAAGTTATTACAAAGCGCTTAGAACTATGACTGGAACTTAATCAGTACCATATGGGTTTAGCTTTCATCCAAAACAATAACTAAATTCATCAAGCACTTACTTTACTGAAAGTTTCCTATTGTTTTCTTTTTTAGGAAGTTATATGTATGCATTTTTAAAATTTAACTGTCACAAAAATTTTATGATATAATTTTTTGAATATGAACTTTCATGAAATGCTGTTATTATACTGATTTGCATATGAGGAAATCAAGGCCCAAGTAAGTAAACAACTTCTGTGTGGTAAGAGAGCTAAGGAGTATACAAAGGCAGTGATTTTTATTTAATACTGGACATACTTTGTCTTTATTTTTTCTGTTACTATATTAGGGGAAAAAGCAAAAGCATAACCAAATCAATTTTTTCCTTTTGTTTTTTCCCATTATATAATACTGCATTAGTTAGCAATCTTGAGCAAAAATGTCACTATAATATATTTGGATATGGTTTTATAGTAAACAGATTTTTAATATGTTAATATTTATTAAATTATTCTATAATAAAAGTATAGTTAATTGCTGCTTTTAGGGTTTTGTTTTGTTTGATTTTTAGGTTAGTGAAATCTTTAAGTATCCCGAGAAATGCATAAGTTTCTGTTCTTTATAATAATAAACCATTTCTCCAAATATGGATAAGAAGTGGTTTGGTAAATTGTCATCTTAACCATTTTTAAATGCAGATTGGGTTATTTCACTTAATATAATGTCCTGAGTTTGATCCATGTTGTCGTATGTATCAGAATTTTCTTTTTTAAGACTAAATAATATTCCATTGTATGTATATACCACATTTCATTTATTCATATGCCAATGGATATGTGTTGCTTTTACCTTTTGTTATAGGAAATATGGCTATAAACATAAATTTTATATATATATATATACACATATACATATGTATATATATATATATATATATACATATGTATATGTATGTGTATGTGTATATGTGTGTATAGCTCTGATTGCAGTTCTCTTGGGTATACACCCAAAAATAAAATTGCTGAATCATATGGCAATTTAACTTTTAATTTATTGAGAAAACCCTGTACTATTTTCCACAGTGGTTGCACCATTTTACATTTTCACTAACTGTGCCCAAGTGTTCTAAATTTCTCCATTTCTTAGCTTATTTATATCATAAATAAATATATTTATTTATATTTATAAATATTTACATATATATAAATATATTTTATATTGTTATTTTCTGGGATTTTTTTAAGTAAGTTTGAGCTTTCTTATTGTGGCTTTGATTTGCCTTTTTCAATGATCAAACATCTTTCTATATACCATTATAATGCCGTTTGTACGTCTTCCTTGAGGTAGTGAATATTCAAGTACTTTCCCACTTATGAATTGGTTCATTTATTTTCTCATTGTTGAGTTTTAAGCATCCTCTATATATGCTTGATATTTATATGCATATACACTAATTTTATATATGCTAGATATTTATCCTTTTTTGTAAGATTTTATTTTATTATTTTTAGAGAAAAAGGAAGGGGGAGAGGCAGAGGGGAGAGAGACATTATGTGTATGGTTGCCTTTCACCTGCCTCCAGCTACAAACCTGGCTTGCAACCTGGTTATGTGCCCTGGCTGGGGAATCGAATCAGCGACCTTCATGTTCACAGGCCTGCACCCTACCCATTGTGCCACCAGCTGGGGCTAGATATTTATCCTTTTTCAGATATATTATTTGCAAATATTTTTCCATTCTGTGGGTTGTCTTTGAATTCACAAATTTTTCTTTAACTTCCATGACATGTATTTTTTATTTCCCTTTTGTTGTCAGTGTCCTTGGTATCATGTCCAATACATTTTTAAAATACATTTTAACTAAAGCATTTCTTTGAATCTAAAGTGAGCCTTTTTAAGATAGTTTATAGTTAGATCATTTTCCCAAGTTATTTATTTATATTTTTATCCACAAAGCATAAGCTTCCAAATAACTTTTGTTTTCTCAGTTTTATTGAGGTATAGTTAATAATAAAAATTGCATATAAGATGTGCAACTTAATGATTTGATATATGTATACATAGTGACATATCCACCACAATAAAGCTACTTAACATATCCAAAATAGTTACCTTTTTTTTTTTTAGAATTTTATTTATTATTTTCAGAGAGAGGGAGAGAGACATCAATGTATGGTTGCCTTTCACCTGCATCCAGCTAAATACCTGCCTGGAGACCTGGCTTGCAACCTGGTTATGTGGCCTGGCTGGGAATCAAACCAACGACCTTTGGGTTTGCAGGTTGGTGCCTTATCCACTGTGCCACCAGCCAGGGCTAGTTACCATTTTCTTTTTTGTGATGAGAGCACTGAAGATCTATGACCTTTACAAATTTCAAGCATACAATACAGTATTGGTAAATACAGTCACATTATTCTACATGAAGTCTCCAGAACTTAATTATCTTGACTAACTCAAACTATATTCCTTGACCAACATTTCCCTATTTTCCTTCCACCAGCTCCCTGGTGCCACCGTTTTGCTCTCTGTTTCTGATAGGACAATATTAGATTCCACATATAGTATACATATTTTGTCTTTCAGCATGTGGCTTATTTCACTTAGTATTATACCCTCCAGGTTCTGTTAGAGGGAACATAAATTGGTAAAGTCTTTATAAAAAACAGTAGGAAGATTCCTCATAAAATTAAAAATAGAGCTACCTTATGACATGGCAATTTGTACTTTTGGGTATATAGACAAAGGAAATGAAACCAGTATCTTGAAAATATATCTGTACTCCCACGTTTGTTTCAATGTTATTCACAACAGTATATATATATATATATATACACACAAGTTCTGTCATAAAAGTATTGGCTGTGTGAACTGTTTTAATTATATTAACATTGGCTCAATACTTTTGAGACAGACTCTCTCTCTGTCTCTCTCTCTCTCTCTCTGGTGTGTGTGTGTATGTGTTTATGTATGTGTGTATTTTATTTATTTTTATTTATTTTTATTTTTTTTTTATTTTGTTGTTGTTGTATTACATCCATCCCTTTTTTGCTCCCCTCTGTCCCCCTCACCACCCACCCTTTCCCCCCAAAGTCAATCCCACCTGTTGTCCATGTCCATGGTTCCTTTATACTAGGTTCTTGTCTAACCTGCTCCCCTTCTTTGCCTCTGCCTCCCCCCTACCCCCAACCCCTTTACCCCTGACCACTGCAGGCCTATTCCTTGTATTCATACACTTGGTTCTGTTTTGCTTGTTGTTAGTTTTGTTCATTATTGTCCCGTAATGGGTGAGATCATATGATACCTGTCCTTCACTGACTGGCTTATTTCACTAAGCATAATACTCTCCAGTTCCATCCGTGTTGTTGCAAAGGGTACAAGTTCCTTCTTTCTTTCTGCCATATAGAATTCCATTGTGTAAATGTACCCAAGTTTTTTGATCCAATCATCCACTGATGGGCACTTAGGCTGTTTTCAGCACCTGGCTATTGTAAATAGTGCCGCTATGAACATAGGGGTGCATAGGTTCTTATGAATTGGTGTTTCAGGATTCTTTGGGTATAGTCCAAGTAGTGGAATTGCTGGATCAAAAGGCAGTTCCATTTTTAGTTTTTTAAGGAAACCCCATACTGTTTTCCACAGTGGCTGCACCAGCCTATATTCCCACCAACAGTGTATGAGGGTTCCCTTTGCCCCACATCCTCGCCAACACTTGTTGTTTGTTGATTTGCTGATGATTGCCATTCTGACAGGTGTGAGGTGGTATCTTAATGCAGTTTTAATTTGCATCTCTCTATGACTAGTGATGTTGAGCATTCTTTCATATGCCTCTGGGCCCTTTGTATATCTTCCTCAGTGAGTTGTCTGTTCAGGTCCTTTGCCCATTTTTTACTTGGGCTGTCTGTCTCCCTGGTGTTGAGTCGCATTAGTTCTTTGTATATTTTGGAGATCAGACCCTTGTCTGAGGTATCATTGGCAATTATGTTTTCCCATACAGTTGGTTCCCTTTGAATTTTGCTGATATTTTCTTTAGCTGAACAGAAACTTTTCAATTTGATATAGTCCCATTTGTTGATTCGTTCTTTGATTTC
>PVIW01015571.1:0-19347 GCA_004026585.1 Noctilio leporinus | reverse complement strand
CCTTCTGTGATAGGATATTTGTAGAGTTCAATGTTGCTGTCTCCCAGATTTTCTCCACTTGCTGTTCTTGGTGTGTCCTTTATTTGTGCTGTCTGGTTGTATTCTGGGCCTGTGGGCTACTGTCCTGCTGGCCTCCTCTGCCTCTGGGCTCTGTTCCCCTGTGTCCAGATGCTGCCCGTTCCAATCCCTAGGGTCCTGAGGACGTCTCATGCTCCCTATCCTGTCCTCTAGCTGCTTTGGTACTCGAGAACACCATCAGCACTGCTCTCTACTCTGTCGCCATCTTGGAGCTCTCCTCCTCCTTCTTGCTGGTTCTTCCCTTTCTGTTATATATGTGTGTGTGTGTGTGTGTGTGTATGTGTGTGTGTACTAGTTTCCTGTATTAGGTGAGATCATATGGGGAATCATTGGGTCAAAAGACAGTTCCATTTTTAGTTTTATTTTTAGGAAATTTCATACTGTTTTCCATAGTGGCTGCAACATTCTGCATTCCCACCAACAATGCAAGGGTTCCCATTTCTCATATCCTCTTCAAATATTGTTGTGTGTTGATTTGTTAATAATGGCCACTCTGACAGGTATGTCATTGTAGTTTTAATTTGCATCTCTCTGATGGCTAGTGGTGTTGAGCATTCTTTCATATATCTATGGGCCCTCTGTATGTCCTCCTTGGAGAGTTGTCTGTTTAGGCCCTTTGCCTATTTTTTTTAAAGGACTTATTTATTATTTTTAGAGAGGAGGGAAGGGAAACAGACAGAGAGGGAAAGAGACATCAATGTATGGTTTCCTTTTACTTGCCTCCAGCTATAGACCTGGCTGCAGACTTGGCTTGCAACCTGGTTATGTGCCCTGGCTGGGTATTGATCCAGCAACCTTTGGGTTCACAGGCCAGTGTCTTATCCACTGTGCCACCAGCCAGGACTACTCATTTTTTTAATTGGGTCATTGGTGTTCCTGGTAATTGAGTTGTATAAGTTCTTTATATATTTTGGACATTAAATCCTTGTCTGAAGTATCATTGACAAATATGTTTTCCCATATGGAAGTTCTCTTTTTTGTTTTGCCAATGTTTTCTTTAGCTGAGAAGTTTTGTTTCTTTCTTTTTTTAATTTTAATGTAGTCTCATTTTTTTGTTCCTTTATTTCCTTTGCCCTTGGAGAAGTATTGGTGAACGAATTGTTGTGTGGAATAGCTAGAATCTTTCTTTTCATGTTTTCCTCTAGGAAGCTTACATTTAAGTCTTTTATCCATTTTGAATTTATTCTGGTGTATGGTATAAGTTGGTGATTGGTTTTCATTTTTTGCATGCTCCTGTCAAATTCTCCCAACACCAATTGTTGAAAAGGCTATTGTTGCTCCATTTTATGCTCCTTTCCCCTTTGTCAAAAATTAGTTGACTGTAGAAATCTGGGTTTATTTCAGGGCTTTCTATTCTGTTCCATTGATCTATATATCTATTTTATGCCAGTATCAGACTATTTTGATTATAATGGCTTTGCAATATAGTTTTATATGTGGTATTGTGATTTCTCCTACTTTGTGCTTCTTTGTCAAGATTGCTGTAGTCATTTGGGCTTGTTTATTGTTCTATACAAATTATTTTTAAATTTTTTATTTATTATTTTTAGAGAGAAGGGCAGGGAGGGAGGAAGAAAGAGAAAGAAACATCAACGTATGGTTCCCTTTCACCTGTCTCCAGCTATGGACCTGGCTGGAGACATGGCTTGCAACCTGGTTATATTCCCTGGCTGGGAATCAAACCAGTGACCTTTGGGTTTGCAGTCTGGTGCCTATCCACTGAGCCACCAGCCAGGGCTCTCATGCAAATTTTTGAAGTACTTTTTCTAGGTCTGTGAAATATGTATTTGGTAGTTTAATAGGGATTGTATTGAATCTAAAACTAGCTTTGGGTAGTAAGGCCATTTTAATGATGTTAATACTTCCCATCCATGATAATGGTATATGCTTCCATTTATTTGTATCTTTCTTGATTTAGTTCTTCAGTGTTCTGTAGTTTTTCAAGAACAGGTCTTTTACCTCCTTGGTTAAATTTATTCATAGGTACTTTATTTTTCTTGGTGCAATAGTAAATGAGTTTTAATTTTTAGTTTCTCTCTCTGATATTTCATTGTTGATATACAAAAATGCCTTTGATTTCCAGGTATTGACTTTTATCCAGCTATTTTGACAATTTCCCTTATTAGGTTGAGTGGTTTTTTGGTGCAGTCTATAGGGTTTTTAAAGTACATTATCATGTCATCTGCAAATAATGACAGTTTTACTTCCTCTTTTGCAATTTGGATGCCTTTGATTCATTTTTTTAGTCTAGTCGATATGCTAGAACTTCCAAAACTATGTTGAATAGAAGTGTAGAGGGTGGACACCCTTGTGTTTTACCTGATACTAGGGGGAAAGATTTTAGTTTTTGCCCATTGAGTATAATGTTGGCTGCAGGTTTTTCACATATGGCCTTTATTATGTTGAGGTATGTTCCCTTTATTTCCACTTTGCTGAGCATTTTTATCATAAATCAGTGCTGTACT
This sequence comes from Noctilio leporinus, assembly GCA_004026585.1. NCBI lineage: Eukaryota > Metazoa > Chordata > Mammalia > Chiroptera > Noctilionidae > Noctilio > Noctilio leporinus. The sequence continues at coordinate 16,804 of PVIW01015571.1, read as the reverse complement.
TTATGAAATGGTTTTTCAGCATCTATTGATATGACATGTAACTTTTGTCTTTCATTTTGTTTATGTGGTGTATTATATTTATTAATTTTGTGTATATTATATTCCTGAAATAAATTGCATTTTATCATGCTGTATGATTATTTAATATATTACTGGGTCCAGTTTGTCAATATTTTGTTGAGGATTTTAGCATATATATTCATCAAACATATTGGCCTGTAGTTTTCTTTCTTTTCTGTGTCTTGATATGATTTTGGGATTTAAATAATAATGGTTTCATAGAGAGAATTTTGGAGCCTTTCCTCTTTTAAATTTTTTGGAATAAATTGAGAAAGATAGGAGTTATTTCTTCCCTAAGTGTTTGGTAAAATTTACCTGTGTAACCATCTTGTCTGGGGCTTTTGTGCACAGGAGTTTTTTTTTATTACTGCTTCGATTTCTCTAGTTCTTATTGACCTAGTCAGGATTCCTGCTTCTTCTTGATTCACTTTAGGAATATTATATGTTTCCAGAAACTTGTCCATTTCACTCAGGTTATCAATTTTTTTTAAAATCATATAAGCTGTTTGTAGTAATTTCTTACAATCCTTTGTATATCTGTGGTATCAGTTGTGACTTTTCTTCTGTCATTTATGATTTTGTTTATTTGGGTCTTCTCTCTCTCTCTTTTTTTTTTTTTTTTTCTTGATGAGTCTAGTTAAAGGCTTGTCAATTTGTTTATCTTTTTCAAAGAACAATTTCCTGGATTTATTGATCCTTTGCATTCTTCTTTTAGTTCCTATGTCATTTAACTCTGCTCTGATGTTGATTATTTCCTTCTTTCGACTTGCTCTGGGATTTATTTGGTTTTTGCTGCTCTAGTTCATGCAGCTTTATGGTTAGGTTGTTTCTGTGAACTCCTTCTAACTTTTTAGGTAGGCTTGTATTGCTATGAACTTCCCTGCCAAGAGTGTCTTGGCTGTGTCTCATAGATTTTGGGCTGTTGTGTGTTCCTTTTCATTTGTTTCCAGAAATTTTTGATTCCTTCCTTGATCTTATTGTTAACCCACTCATTATTTCATAGCATGTTATTCAGTCTCCATGAATTTGAATGCTTTTGTGCTTCCTCCTTGATGTTAATTTCTAGTTCTGAGTTGTTGTGATCTGAGAAAATGTTACCTATAATGTTATTTTTCTTGAATTTGTGGAGGCTTATTTTGTGTCCTACCATGTGATATATCTTTGAGAATGTTCCAGATGCATTGTAAATGAAAGTGAGTAATAGGAATGTGTTTTAGCAGGAGAGAAAATAAACTTTAAAACAAAAATAAGAAGAGGGAATTGGGTGATTAAATGAATTGAGAGAAGGGAGGGATAAAATATGGAATTTGAGATACAGTATAATATAAACACTAGTTACTTAAATTGCACTAACTGTGAGGACATGAAATGACTATTAAAAAGGATAGATTGGAGATAAATAATTCATGTAGATCTAGGTGTAACTCAGGTGCTTAAGATTAACAGGGATCCATTTCCTGTGTCTGTCTCTTTTCTTGATCAAGTCAGAGACTGTAATCTGCAGTCAGGCTCTAGCCCCTTGAGGTAGGGGTGGGCAAATCATATGAGCAGGGCTATGACTTCCAGTCAGGCTGATATCATTAGGTGGGGAGTGGTTCCAATGACTAATGGATAGTGTAGCCTGGGAGTGATGAATTGGCTCTGGGGACTGCCTGAGCTCCACCAGCTTCCCCCCGCCCTTCCCCGCCCTCAACCTGAGTTCAAGGCAAGAATGTGCTAAAGTGACCCTGTGGGCCCTTCCAAAAAGAGTTTTTCTCTTGCCCATCTCCAAAGAGCTGTTCTGTTTGTGAGCCAATGTGGGCATGCTACTCTTTTGTTCTGTGACTCTGGCCCAGCAACAAAACTTAGTTTCTCACAGTCAGGGCCAGACTGGTTGCTCTGCTTCAACGATGCTATTTTCTCATCTTCCCAATGCCCTGCCATCCACCACTTGATTAACAAGCCATTCCAAAGCCTCCCCTCAATGGCATATCCAGCAGAATTGGGCTGGGCCAGACTGCTCCTGCTGCCAGTTCAGAAGTTGAGAACTCCCTAGCTTCTGTAATCCACAGGGGCCTGCAGCCCACTTGGGCTCTTAACCTAAGTTGTAGCAATTATTCTAGGTGTATCCAGCAGAGCTGGCCTGGGCCAGGATGCTTCTGGTACCCCATTCAGACTATGTGCTCAGGAGCCTTCATAATTCATGGGCTGCAGACTGCTTGCATTCTCGCCCAAATTATAGCAATTATCTGAGCCCTGCAACCTCTCAAGCAAGCAGTCACTCCAAAAGTCCAGTGGCTTTTCATGACCCCTTCCTTTGACTTTCACCTAAATGCTTTCTGTGCTGAATCTTCCAGCTGCTTTGAACCCAGAGGAAGCTCTTAGCGCTTTCAGATACCCAGCTGCCATCTCTTCCTGATGCTAATTTTAATGCATAAAGCCCTTTAGATGTTAATTTTGTTTTAATTCATTTGCATACTTAATCCTTACCACAATGCCTGGTCACTGTGATTCTCAAAAAATTGTTATTGACTTGAACAAATACATCTTACAACATCAAACAAAATGATCCCATGATTTTTCATTCATGAGTGTAATTTTGTGAAACTCTATATATTCTTTCAGTAGAAACAATGCATAAACACACATACACATCAATAGCAGCAGGAACAACATGTATGATCTTGACATCTCTTAATCATTTCAGTAAAAAACACATGGCTAGGCTAATAGGAGAAATGATGTCAAAAAAAAAAAAATGGTAGCAGAAAACTCTAACTCTTTGTTCCATCTGGAAATCATCAAAAAAGCAAGAATTTATGGACGTAGATGGATAACAGTCAGGTGACTGCAGGAGTGGGGAGTCAGGTAGGACAGTGGAAATGGAGAGGGTATAGGGGGATAAATGATAATGGAAAAAAATACAATAAAAATAAAGCATGAGAGAATTTAAAAACAAACACATAAAACAAAACAAAAATGGGTTGAACTAACCTGATAGGAAGTCTGGTAAATAGTAAAATGGCTATAGCAACAATTGAAGTTTTGCTGAAGAAAAAAACACCTTAAAATTTAGAGAAATATCCTGGCTGGTAGCACAGTGGACGAGGTGCCAGCCTGCGAACCCAAAGGTTGCAGGTTTGATTCCCCAGCCAGGGCACATAACAAGGTTGCAAACCAGGTCTCCAGTCAGGTCTGTGGCTGGAGGCAGGTGAAAAGCAACCATACATTGATGTCTCTCCCCCTCTCTGCCTCTCTCCCTTCCCCTCTTTCTAAAAATAATGAAATTTTTAAAATCTTTAAAAAAAAAATTAGAGAAATATGTGTCATCTTTATTCAACCTTGTCCCATCTCTCTTTAGTATGGTAGGGAATAGCCATTATATAAAGAAGGTGATAAGCTCATCCTTATTTTCTTCCCCTGAACAATAGTAAGCAGATCAGATTACTTAGTAGTAAGCAGATTATTTTTGACACTCTGACCTATCTGGGGGCTTTCTGAAAGACTACCATGCCCAACTCAGATATCAAGAAGGAAAAAAACAGTGGTTCTTGGTCATGAAAACTAAGGGTGTTACAAATGCATAGGTACATGGAGCAAAAGATAATGGGCAGAAGTGTGCAACTGACAACCCAAGGCCCTGAGTTGCTGAGATAAGACTTTAGGAAAATCTGACATTCAAAATCAGTCATGTATATTGGGGAATTAAGGAAGCTACATGCAGGTCCAGCAAGAAATACACTCAGAATATATCTGAGAATGCTTCATGTTTTCACCTTGGGTTGATCTCTAGCCTCAAACTATGCCCAGCCAATTAGTGATGAGTTGCCCTGGTAAAGAGCCAGTCTGAAAAAACAGAAATAGGGAAAGGTGGTTTTTGTTTTCTCACATTACCAATTTTCATCAACACGCACGCGCGCGCGCACACACACACACACACACACATAGAGCACAAAAAGAAAAGATACAGAAATGTTGGACATATTTGAAGGGAGAAACAGTCAATCCTTCGGTAACAGTTAAAGACTTCAATACCTAATGTTCAATAATGGGTAGAACTACCAGACAGAAATAGGAGACTTGGATCACACTGAAAACTATTAAATCTAACAGCCCTCTTCACCAAACAGCAGCAGAAAACAAAATTCTCTCAGGTGCACATTCATCATTACTTCAAACAGACAAATTATATATACATACACCCACACCCACACACACCCACACACACACACACCCATATATATATATATATATATATATATATATATATATATATACTACAAATCATCTTAATACATTTTAAAAGATTATACTTCACAAAATATCTTGCTATTCCATCATGACAAAATTAAAATCAATAACTAATAATACTGGAAATTCACAAATATGTGGAAATTGTACAACACACTCACACAACCAGTGGACCACGTAAACAGATACAAGAGAAAATTTTAAATATTTTTAAACAAAAAAAATATAAATACAATATACCAGTTTATTAAATTAAATGAAAATAGTGCTAAAGAAGAAATGTATAATTGTAATCACCTACATTACTTTTGTTAAATGTCTCTATTGTTTTTCTATTCTCAATATCATTTACTTCTGTTCTAATTTTTTCCACTCATGTAAATGAGTCTTTTAATTTATTTTCTTTTTGCACAGTCCACCAGTGCTTCTTCCCATTATTTTTATGATAAGTTATTAACCCTTGTTTGTTTCCTTTTTTTTTAAGATTTTATTTATTTTTCAGAGAGAGGGGAAGGGAGAGAGGCAGAGACAGAGATAGAGATAGCAATGTATAGTTGCCTTTCACCTCAATTTAGAAATTTAAGTTTACATCTTCAGCAAAGTAGAAAAACAGGAGCAAATTAAACCAAAATTAACAGAAGAGAATAAACAGTAAAGATTAGAGAAAAATTAAATAAAATAGAGAACAGAATAAACACTAGAGAAAGTCAAAGAAACCAAATTTGGTTCTTCGAAGACTAATAAAACTGACAAAATTAAGTTATATTTGCTAAGAGAAGGCTTAAATTACTAAAATCAAAGAGAAAAGTAGGGATATTACTACTAATTTTACATTAATTTAAAAAGTTATGATAGAACTATGAAGAATTATATGCCAGAAAGAATGAATAATGTAGATAAACTTGACAAATCATTAGAATTACAAATTCTACTAAGGGAATTGAATCAACAATTAAAAAAAAACAAAAAACAAAAACTGCCAACCATGAAAATCTGTTAACTAAATGGCTTCACTGTTGAAATCTACCAAATATTAAAAGAGTAATTAACATCAATCTCTCAAACTCTTCTGGAAAATTGAGAGGAGAAAGACTTCTTATCTAATTTAACACTCCTGGTGTTAAAGCCAGATGAAAACAGTACAAAAAACGAAAACAATAGGCTGTCATTTAAAATAAATATTTACTCAAAATTCCTCCTAGAGCATATTTGGCAATATATTAAAAGAATTACACATCATGACCAAGTTACATTTATCTCTACAATGCAAGAAGTGTTTACATATGCAAATCTATTGGTATATTACATTAACAAAATGAAGGGCAAACAACAACATCAAACACATTTCAATAAATTAGAGAAAAGGATAAATTAGTTCAGTTGCTCAAGGTGTATTATTTTATTAATGTGCTGTTGAATTCAATTTGCTGATATTTTGCTGATAATTTTTAAATCTGTTTGCACAGGGATGTTGGCCTGTTATTTGCTTTTCTTCTTGTGTTATTGTCTGGCATTGATATTAGAATAATGCTGGCGTTGTTAAATGAATTGGGAATTATTTCCTCTTCTTCAATTTTTAGAAAGAATTTGAGAAGAATTGAAATGTTTAAAACAAATTCCTGTGAAACATCAAGTTCTGATATTTCATTGTGGGGTGGTTTTAATCATTGTTTCAATCTCCTTATTTGTTATTTTTCTGACCTGAGTTTCTATTTAGTATTGGTTCAGTCTTGGGTAGGTTATATATTATGGAAATTTATTCATGTCTTTATCTTATTTAATTTGTTGACATACATTATTCTTAGTAGTCTACGATCCTTTTTATTTATGAGGTTTTGCTGTAATATCTTCTATTTCATTTACAATTATTTGAACATATTTTTTTATGTTAGCCCAGTTAAAGAGTTATCAATTTTATCTTTCCAAATAACTATTATCTTTATGCTAAGTTATTAACCCTTGTTTCTTTCCTTCTTTTTTTTTTTTCTTTTAAGATTTCATTTATTTTTCAGAGAGAGGGGAAGGGAGAGAGGCAGAGACAGAGATAGAGACAGCAATGTACGGTTGCCTTTCACCTGCCTCCAGCTATAGACCTGGCTGGAGACCTGGCTTGCAACCTGTTTATGTTGCCCTGGCTGGGAATCGAACCAGCGACCTTTAGGTTCGCAGGCTGGCACATTATCCACTGTGCTACCAGCCAGGGCTTAACCCTTGTTTCTTAATGAGAAAATAAAAGTCACCAGAAGATTGTAATAAAACTCCTCCCACATATGTAACCACATGTTTCTGGGTCCTTTAAATTTATTTTTAATTTTTTCTATGGGTGAGTTATTCTTTTAATTAGGTACTTTTTCACATATTTTTTTTGCAAGTTGAACTTCCACTTTTATGTAAGTGTATTATCCACTTTCAAATTAGATTATCTATCTCCCATCATATTTAGTTATTGTTTATACATTCTGAATATAAACATTTTCAGCCTTTCCAGTTATTCTGCATATGCATTGAATTTTACTAAATATTGTTCTTGAATAAACAGAAGTTATTAAATTTGATGTAAAAATGTATGGCTTCTCTATTATGGTTCATGCTTTTTGTATCCTGTTTAATTTCTTTTGTTTTCCATCATAGAGGTAGATTTATAATTTAACTCAAATTAATTTGGGGAAATTGTATGAGGTAACTTAAAGCTTTATCTTGTTTTCTTATAATATATCCAGTAGTCCCAACATCATTTACTAAGAATATTGTCTTACTTTTACAGCTCTGAAAAGCTACCTTAATTTTAATTTGTTTGCATATGCATAGATATGCTTCTAATTTCTTCATTTTGTTTCACTGGTCTAATTTTATAACTTACACAGGTACCATTCTGTCTTAATTACTATAACTTTATTTATTAGAAACTGTTATATCTGATAAGACAAACCTTTCTACCTAGGACTTCTTGATGAGTATCTGGGTTATTCTAACTGCATTGCCTTATTATGCTAAATCCATACTCCACACTTAGTAATGATGTTCTGTATTTTGGAGAGCTGTTTTATATGAAGCATACCAGAAACTTCCATTTAATACAAATTCTAGTCAGATTTAATCGCTGGAAAACATAATTGTTTTTTCCCTGCCCAGGGTTTCAGTTTTTCACAGATGCTCTCTTATATAATTACTTTCTTTGGGGTTGGTTTAGTATCAGTTTCCACTATTCTCTCTTTTAGGAAATTTTACTGAAGATATAATAACAACAAATTTTCATTTATTTAATTATTTAGTTATTTATTTTTAAAGATTTTATGCATTATTTTTAGAAAGAGGGGCAGTGGGACAGGAAGTAAGGGAGAGCAGGATCAATGCATGGTTGCCTTTCACCTGCCTCCAGCTAAGGACCTGGCTGGAGACCTGGCTTGCAACCTGGTTATGTTCCCTGGCTGGGGAATTGAACCAGCAACCTTTGGGTTCATGGAGCCACCAGCCAGGGTCTATTGTCTTATATTTATAGTTTTGCCATTTTTATTGCATTCTACTTTTAGTGCTACATTTTTTATTATGTATTTTTTGGATATTTTATTGATTATGCTGTTACAGTTGTTCCAAATTCTTTTCCCTTTGCACCTTTTCAACCAAGCACCTAGAAAAAATCACTTTAAATGTACATGGTTTAATGTTCCAATCAAGTGACACAGGATATTTGAATGCCTAGAAACAAAGACCCATATATAGGTTCTCTACAAAAGACCCACCTCAGAACAAAAAATACACACAGACTAAAGCAAATGGATAAAAAAATATTTCATGAAAGTGAAAATTTAAAAGTTGAGACGGCAATACTTTCATCTGTCAAAATATACTTTATTTTAGTTGGAGTCGATAGGTTAATTTATTTTATTTCATTGTTATTAACTTATCATTGTATTATTATTTTTTAATCCAGGGCTTCAATTGACTTGAAAAGAAATATAAGAATTATTTTAAGTGAACAAGTTAAGAATGAGTTTGCATTTCTTGATTGCAAACACCTTGTACTCTTATCTTATTTTCCTGTTTTTCTATAATCTCTGGTCTAGGCCAAATTTTTATCCTTACACTTACATTGTTTTGTATATTTTACTGACTATGTAGGAGGAGACCCAGTGTCTCTATGTACACTCTCATCTTGCATCTCTTATTCTATAATTATGCCTTTTATACTTAAATCTACATTCCATATCAAATTATTATCAGGAAATTAAAATTAAAATTAACATTTTGGATATCAGGAGAAGAATTAACTTTATTTCATATATTATCCAATGGTCCCAAACATCACTTATTGCAAATTTATCTTTTTTTGAGTGTGTCTATACTCTTCAATTCTACATTTGTCATAAATTTTTTTCATTTTTTCATTTTTTTTATTGTTGTTGTATTACATCCATTGCCATTTTGATCCCCTCCGTCCCCTTCCCCGCCCACCCATCCCCCCCAAAGTCAATCCCACCTGTTGTCCATGTCCATGGTTCCTTTATACTAGGTTCTTGTCTAAGCTGCTTCCCTTCCCTGCCTCTGCCTCCCCCCTCCCCCCAACCACTTTCCCCCTGACCACCAAAGGCCTATTCTCTGTATTCATATATTTGGTTCTGTTTTGCTTGTTGTTAGTTTTGTTCATTATTGTAATGGGTGAGATCATATGATATTTGTCCTTCACTGACTGGCTTATTTCACTAAGCATAATATTCTCCAGTTCCATCCATGTTGTTGCAAAGGGTACAAGTTCCTTCTTTCTTTCTGCTATATAAAATTCCATTATGTAAATGTACCAAAGTTTTTTGATCCAATCATCCACTGATGGCCACTTAGGCTGTTTCCAGCACTTGGCTATTGTAAATAGTACTACCAGGAACATAGGTGTGCATAGGTTCTTATGAATTAGTGTTTCAGGATTCTTTGGGTATAGTCCAAGTAGTGGAATTGCTGGATCAAAAGGCAGTTCCATTTTCAGTTTTTTAATGAAACTCCATACTGTTTTCCACAGTGGCTGCACCAGCCTACATTCCCACCAACAGTGCATGAGGGTTCCCTTTGCCCCGCATCCTCACCAACACTTGTTGTCTGTTGATTTGTTGATGATTGCCATTCTGACAGGTGTGAGGTGGTATCTTATTGTGGTTTTAATTTACATCTCTCTGATGACTAGTGATGTTCAACATTCTTTCATATGCCTCTGGGTCCTTTGTATATCTTCCTCAGTGAGTTGTCTGTTCAGGTCCTTTGCCAATTTTTTAATTGGGTTGTCTGTCTTCCTGGTGTTGAGTCACATTAGTTCTTTATATATTCTGGAGATCAGACCCTTGTCTGAGGTATCATTGGCAATTATGTTTTCCCATACAGTTGGTTCCCTTTGAATTTTGCTGATATTTTTTTTAGCTGAACAGAAACTTTTCAATTTGATATAGTCCCATTTGTTGATTTGTTCTTTTATCTCCTTCGCCCTTGGTGAAGTATCAGTAAACATATTTCTGCATGGGATATTCAAAGTTTGCTGCCTATATTTTTCTCCAGGACCTTTATGGTGGCACTGCTTATATTTCAATCCTTTATCCATCTTGAGTTTATTCTGATGTATGGTGTAATTTGGTGATCTAGTTTCATCTTTTTACATGTTGCTGTCCAGTTCTCCCAACACCATTTGTTGAAGAGGCTGTTTTTACTCCATTTGATTTCCTTCCCCCTATATCAAATATTAGTGGACCATGGAGTCCTGAGTTAATTACTGGGCTCTCTATTCTGTTCCATTGACCTATATGTCTGTTCTTATGCCAGTAACAGGCTGTTTTGATGACAACAGCCTTATAGTATTGATTGAAGTCTGGCATGGTGATTCCTCCTACCTTGTTTTCTTTCTCAAGATTGCGATGGCTATTCGTGGGCATTTTTGGCTCCATATAAATTTTTGAAGTATTTTTTCTATTTCTGTGAAGTCTGTCATTGGTATTTTAATTGGGATTGCATTGGATATGTAGATTGCTTTGGGTAGCATGGACATTTTAATGATGTAAATTCTTCCCATCCATGAACATGGTATATGTTTCCATTTATTTGTGTCTTCCTTGATTTCCTTCTTCATTGTTCTGTAGTTTTCTGAGTACAGGGCTCTTACCTCCTTAGTTAAGTTGATTCCTAGGTACTTTATTTTTCTTGTTGCTATGGTAAATGGGATTTGTTTTTTCACTTCTATTTCTGTTGTTTCATTATTGGTATAAAAAAATGTTTTTGATTTCTGGATATTGACTATATACCCAGCTATTTTGCTAAATTTGCTTATTAGGTTGAGCAAGTTTTTGGTGGAGCCAACCGGGTTTTGTATGTACACTATCATATCATCTGCAAATAATGACAGTTTGACTTCCTCCTTTCCAATTTGGATACCTTTGATTCCTTTTTCTTCTCTGATGGCTATAGCTAGAACTTCCAAGACAATGTTGAATAGAAGTGGAGAAAGTGGACAGCCTTATGTTCTTCCTGATCTTAGGGGGAAAGCTTTCAGTTTTTGTCCATTAAGAAACCCTGTACACCTATGTTCATAACAGTACTATTTACAATAACTAAGTGCTGGAAACAGCCTAAGTGCCCATCAGTGGATGATTGGATCAAAAAATGTTGGTACATTTACATAATGGAATTCTATATAGCAGAAAGAAAGAAGGAACTTGTACCCTTTGCAACAACATGGATGGAACTGGAGAGTATTATGCTTAGTGAAATACGCCAGTCAGTGAAGGACAAATACATGATATTACCCATTACAGGACAATAATGAACAAAACTAACAACAGGCAAAATAGAACCAAATATGTGTATACAGCGAATAGGCCTTCAGTGGTCAGGGGGAAAGATGTCGGGGCGAGAGGGGAGGCAGAGGCAAGAAAGGGGAGCAGCTTAGACAAAAACCTAGTATAAAGGAACCATGGACATGGACAACAAGTGGGATTTAATTTGGGGGGAATGGGTGGGTGGGGAGGGGGACAAAGGGGAGCAAAAAGGGGATGGATGTAATACAACAACAATAATTTTTTTTAAAATAAGTATGATTTTGTCTTCTGGTTTCTCATAGATGGCCTTTATGATGTTGAGGTATGCTCCCTCTATTCCCATTTTGCTCAGGGTTTTGATCATAAATGGTTGCTGTACTTTATCAAATGCTTTTTCAACATCTATTGATATGATCATATGGTTTATATCTTTCAATTTGTTGATGTGGTATATTACATTTATTGATTTTCGAATGTTGTACCATCCTTGCATCCCTGGGATGAAGCCCACTTGATCATGGTGTATGATCTTTGTAACGTACTGCTGAATCCGATTGGCCAATATTTTGTTGAGAATTTTAGCATCTATGTTCATCAGAGATATTGGCGTGTAGCTTTCTCTGTTAGTTGTATCTTGCCCTGGTTTTGGGATTAGAATAATATTGGCCTCATAGAAAGAGTTTGGGAGTCTTCCCTCTTCCTGAATTTTTTGGTATAGTTTGAGGAGTTCTTCTTTAAATGTTGGTAAAATTCACCTGTGTAACCATCTGGTCCAGGGCTTTTGTGCTTTGGGAGATTTTGGATTACTTCTTTAATTTCCCTAGTTGTTATTGGCCTATTCAGGCTTTCTGCTTCTTCTGGGTTCAGTTTTGGTAGATGACACATTTCCAGAAATGTGTCCATTTCATCCAGATTGTCAAATTTTTTGTCATATAGTTTTCTGTAGTAATTTCTTACAATCTTTTGTATTTCTGAGGTATCAGTTGTGATTTCTCCTCTGTCAGTTCTGATTCTGTTTATTTGGGTCCTCTCTCTCTTTTTCTTGATGAGTCTGGATAAGGGCTTGTGAATTTTGTTTATTTTTTCAAAGAATCAGCTCCTTGACCTGTTGATTCTTCGAATTGTAGTTTGAATCTCTAAGTTATTTAGTTCTGCTCTGGTCTTGATGATTTCCTTCCTTCTACTTGCTCTGGGCTTTGTTTGTTGTTGCTCCTTTAGTTCTTGCAGCTTTGTGGTTAGGTTGTGTTTATAATCTTCTTGTAACCTTTTTTGGAATGCCTGTATTGCTATAAATTTCCCTCTGAGAACTGCTTTTTCTGTATCCCATAGGTTTTGGGCTGTTGTGTATTCATTGTCATTTGTTTCCAGGAACTTTTTGATTTCATCTTTGATCTTATTGTTAACACCTTCATTGCTTAAAAGCATGTTATTCAGTCTCCATGAGTTAGAAAATTTTTGGCTTTTTCCGTTGTGGTTAGTTTGCAGTTTCAAGCCATTATGATCTGAGAAGATACTTTGTATGATTTCAATTTTCCTGTATTTGTGGAGGCTTGACTTGTGACATACCATGTGGTCTTTCTTGGAGAATGATCCATGTGCATTTGAAAAGAATGTGTAGTTTGCTTCTTTGGGGTAAAAGACTCTGTAGACATCAGTTAGGTCCATTTCCTCTAGAGTGTTGTTCAATGCCACAACATCTCTGGGGAGTTTTCGCTTGGAAGATCTGTCCATTGTTGATAGTGGGGTATTAAAATCTCCTACTATTAATGTCTTGCCTTCTATGTCTTTCTTAACGTCTTCCAAGATTTTCCTTATATATTTTGGAGCTCCTATGTTGGATGCGTATATGTTTATCAGAGTTATTTCTTTTTGATGGATTGTTCCCTTAAGTATTATTAAATGCCCCTCTTTGTCCCTTTTATGGCCTTCATTGTAAAATCTGTTTTATCTGAAATCAGTATTGCTACTCCAGCTTTTTTTTTTCATGTCCATTTGCTTGATATATAGTTTTCCATCCTTTCACTCTCAATCTGTGTCAATCTTTTGTTCTGAGGTGGGTCTGTTGAAGACAGCATATATGTGGGTCATGTTGTCTTATCCATTCGGCTACCCTATGTCTTTTGATTGGTGCATTTAATCCATTTACATTTAACATTATTGTTGATTGATACTTATTCATTGCCATTTTCTTCCTTTGTGTCTGTATTCCTCTTTGGCTTTCTCTGTTTCTTCATTTTATTTGTTTACTTATTTTTAAAGCAGACCCGTTAGCATTTCTTGCAATGCTGGTTTGGTAGAGATGTATTCTTTTAATCTTTTTTGGTCTGGGAAGCTCCTTATTTCTCTTTCCATTTTGAATGAGAGCCTTGCTGGGTAGGGTATTCTTGGTTGCATGCGTTTGTTTACCATGACTTGAAATACTTTTTGCCATTCCCTTCTAGCTTGAATTGTTTCTGTTGAATAATCATTTGATAGCCTTATTGGAGCCCCTTTGTATGTTATTTGTCATTTCTCTCTTCATGCTTTTAGAATTCTCTCTTTGTCTTTGAGATTAGCCATTTTAATAATAATATGCCTTGATGTTGGTCTGTTTGGGTTGATCTTCATTGGAACCCGCTGTGCTTCCTGAACTGGATTAATGTTTTCACTCATCCTGTTAGGGAAATTTTCTATCATGACTTTTTCAACAGGTTTTCCAATCCTTGTTTCTCTTCTCCTTCTAGGATCCCTATGATACGGATGTTGTTACATTCCATGTTGTCATGCAGGTCTCTTAACCCCTCTTCAGTCTTGTTCAGCCTTTTTTTATTCTCTTGCACTGTCTTGTAGTATTTGTCTACATTATCCTCCAACTCGCTGATCCGGTCCTCTGCTTCCTCTAGCCTACTGTTGATTTCTTCTACTGTATTCTTCAATTCAGAAATTGTATTCTTCGTTTCTTCCTGGCACTTATTGATAGTTTCTACATCCTTTTTCATGCTGTTGTAGCTCTTAGTAAGTTCCTTGTAATTTCCCTGGAGTTCTTAGTAGTTCTTCTGGAGTTGTTTATAGTTTTCTTTGATGTGGCTGAGCTCACTGAGCTTCAGTAGTATCATTCTTTTGAATTCCTTATCTGATACTTCAGGTGCCTCTGTTTCATTTTGTGGTCTTTCTGGGGATTCTTCCTTTCCTTTTGGTGATGGATTGATTCTTTTTTTCCCCATTTTGTGTGTCTGCTGTTGCTTGCTTTTTATTTTTTTGTTTTTATCTTCGATTAACCTGCTTTGCTTCCTTGCCTTAGTTGAGCACCCTTCTGTGATAGGAGATTTGTGGAGTTCAATGTTGCATTCTCCCAGATTTTCTCCACTTGTTGTTCTTGGTGTGTCCTTTATTTGGGCTGTCTGGTTTTATTCTGGACCTGTGGGCTTTTAGCAGTTAAAAAAAAAAAAAGGAAAAAAGAAATAAAAATGATAATAATAAAAAGAAGAAATAGTTTAGATGGCTCTTCACCCTTAATAATAATCCCTGATTGGTCTAGATGGAGTCAGGACCTGAGGACTTTTAGCAGGAAAAATAAACAAACAAAACAAAACAAAATACAAAACTATATATATATATATATATACATACATATGCATGTGTGTGTGTGTATATATATATATATATATATATATATATATATATATATATGATAAGCAAAAAGGGTTTAGGCGGCTGTTCATCCTTAATGATCCCTGATTGTTCCAGGTGGAGCCGGGACCTCTGGGCTTATATCAGAGAGAGAAAGAAAGAGAAAAGGGAAAAAAAAAATAAAAAAAGAAGGAAGAAGTCAAAAGACAAAAAGAAACAAAAAATCAAAAACCAATATTAATAAAGAAAGGGTTTAGGTGTCTGTTCACCCTCTATGATCTCTGATTGGTCCAGGTGGAGCCAGGACCTGTGGGCTTTAACAGGAAGAAAAGAAAGAAGAAGAAAAAAAAAGTGGGGGAGAGTCACAAGACAAAGAAAAACCAATATTAGTAAGGAAAGGGTTTAGGTGTCTGTTCACCCTTTATGATCTCTGATTGGTCCAGGTGGAGCCAGGACCTGTGGGCTGTAACAGGAAGAAAAGAAAAAAAGAAAAAAGAAGAAAAGCAAAGGGGGGGGGTGCGGGGAGAAAAAGAAAGGGGGAAAAGACTAAAGAAAGGGTTTAGGTGGCTGGGGAAGGGAAGAATACTTAGATTGAGGACTGGGAATGCATTGTATCCAGAGAGTGAGTAGACTTTAAATCATGAGTGTGTGTGTGGGGGGTGTCTTGGGTATTTCAGTGTATTGAGATGGGGGGGGATTAAAGATATGTGAGAAGTAACTTTTGAAAGGATATGTTGGGGATTAATATTTTATGTATCTCTCGGTATAACTCAGATGCTTGAAATTAGCAGCAATCCATTTCCTGAGGCCTCTTTTTCTTAGTCAGGTCTCTGCAGTCTATAGTCTATATGGTCTTAGTGGCAGGGCCTCTGATTGTCACAGTCAGGGCTGATTCTGAGTGTCAGACCCCAGGGACGCTGGGCCTTCAGTAGCCTAGCTGGATTTTAGAGCTCCTGGTATTCTGCCACTTGCAGGTTGTCCCCTCCCACTCCTGGCAGAAGTTCCTGCCTGTGATAGGCACCTGGCACCCCTGCAGTGCAGCCTACAACCTCTCTGGTTCCTGTGATGACTGGCCCTGCCTCCACTGCTCCAGAGGAGGCAGCCCCCAACCTCCAACAGTGCCCAGGGTCCACCAACACTGCCCGGGGACTGCCAACACTGCCCTGCTCCCCTGGGAAAGAGCCAGGTCTCCAAGCTGACCAGCTGTCCGAGGAGTCCTGTATGAGGCCTCTGTGATGCGCCTCTCCCAGGCATCTGTGGTCTTTGTTTTGGCAATGGATGGATCAGTTGCCCCGGCTACTAGTTCCCGGCTCACCATTTGGAGTTTCTGCGGAGCCTGGGGGCCTGTGTGGGTGCGCAAGGTTGGGCCTGCCCCCTCACAGGGGTTTCAAGCTGCTGTTTCCCAGGTGACCCAGCAGCACCGTTTTCGGCCCTCTCGCTGTCCCGGCCTCTGCACTTCCCCACTCCCCCAATCCGGCTCCCCGCAGGACTCTTCTCCGCCTCTAGCCCTGTGAGGAGCTTCCTCTCCCTGTTGCTGGAGCGAGTCTCTCACACAGTCCCTCCCCTGCAGGAGTTCAATTCCACATTCCCAAGGCATTTGCCCTAGTTGCCCGTACTTCACTGTTCAGATTTCTAGTTGCCTGGGAGCTTGGAGCTGCTTCAGTTAGAGATGCCCCTCAGGGTAGGGCCGCCACTGCCCAGAGCTGACCTCGGCCCACTGGCCATTAAGTTCGGAGTCCCCTCACCTGCTCTCCTATAGGTCTCAGCTGCCATTGGGCTGTGCTCCCCTGTGTCCAGATGCTGACCGCTCCAGTTCTTAGGGCCCTGAAGACGTCTCGCACTCCCTATCCTGTCCTCTAGCTGCTCTGCTATTCGAGAATACCATCAGCACTGCTCTCTACTCTTTCGCCATCTTCCCCTCTTGTCATAAATTTTTATAGATGCATGTGTTTATTATCATAGGTAGAATAGAAAATCACAGAGATACATTGATTATTTATAAATAAATGGTGGGAAATTTTAGGAGAAGCAGCAAGGTGAGAAAACATTACTTATAAGACAATTAAGACAAAAATACTGGGGGTTGGGGGAAGGGGGGAGGAAGAGGCAAGGAAGGG
>PVIW01015570.1:0-19270 GCA_004026585.1 Noctilio leporinus | reverse complement strand
CTGTGCCACGGAGCAGGCGCCCCCGGCCATGCTCACAGCCCTGTGCCACAGAGCAGGCGTCCCTGGCCATGCTCATAGCCCTGTGCCACGGAGCAGGCGCTCCCGGCCATGCTCACAGCCCTGTGCCACGGAGCAGGCGCTCCCGGCCATGCTCACAGCCCTCTGCCACGGAGCAGGTGCCCCCGGCCACGCTCACAGCCCTGTGCCACGGAGCAGGCGCCCCCGGCCACACTCACAGCCCTGTGCCACGGAGCAGGCGCTCCCGGCCATGCTCACAGCCCTGTGCCACGGAGCAGGCGTCCCTGGCCACGCTCACAGCCCTGTGCCACGGAGCAGGCGCCCCCGGCCATGCTCACAGCCCTGTGCCACGGAGCAGGCGCCCCCGGCCACACTCACAGCCCTGTGCCACGGAGCAGGCGCCCCTGGCCACGCTCACAGCCCTGTGCCACGGAGCAGGCGCCCCCGGCCATGCTCACAGCCCTGTGCCACGGAGCAGGCGCCCCCGGCCACACTCACAGCCCTGTGCCACGGAGCAGGCGCCCCCGGCCACGCTCACAGCCCTGTGCCACGGAGCAGGCGCTCCCGGCCACGCTCACAGCCCTGTGCCAGGAAGAAGTAATACACCAAACGTCCCAACAAGGTGTCAATGGTCCTGAGCCTGAATCACGGGTGTTTTCAACTCGAACTACTTGCTGGCCCTGTGCCTGCTGAAGTGAATCGGGGACCGCACAGAAGGGACCATGGCGGACACTCCCCCGGAGCTCAGGGCTCGGAAGTGCCCTTGTGGGGAGCACCTGCCAGGAGCTTCAGCTTGGGGCTTGCATCCCGAACTGCTGCTGGTGGGGTTTTCCGTTGCGTCTGCTCACGTGTCTACGTCTGTCCTGTGGGCCCCTCCACATCCCCCATGTAAGGGGCTCTGGAAGAAAACAGCCTATCTTTCTGGGCCACCCCTTCTTGTCCCTCACTTATGCTCTGTAGCCTGTATTATACCTCAGATCATTTCAAACTAAGTTTCAAATTTGGCAAAAATCCAGGCTTTTTGTGTTGCAGTCAGAAATACAAAGCCACATCAGGTTAATTGTGCTGATTATATGTATAAAGTTCATTGATTTGGAGCAAAGACCGAGCCCAGAACTTCAGGACACACAGGGTAATAAATCCCGAAGTGTCAGGGTCATTCAGAAGGCAGTAAAAAAGAGCTGGCTTGTAACAGAAAATGAACTTGGAGACAAAAGACCCCAATTTGAATGATCATGGCTTTGTTTATAATCTAGTCAGATTCTGGAGAGCTAGGAAACAAATAAAATACGTATGTTAAAAAGTAACATGATAAACAGTTAAGTCTGTCCCTGAGTGTGCTAGATGGAGAAAAGGAAAAGTAGGACAAGGGAAGGGAGGTCGGGGCAGAGTGAGGGCGAGGTGCATTGTAATTTTCAGTAGCTGGTCGACCCCGCCCCGAGGTGACACAGAGGGACGTGCTTGAAGGGGAGGGAGCTGGCCGGAGGTAGTGGGAGCGGAACCAGACAAGAGCCCGGGGGCAAGGGTACAGCGGCCGTGAGGTGAAAAGCCAGGAGGCCAGGCGTCTGTCTATGAGACCCAAGCAGAGCTGCCAGGTCAAGAGCTTGAAAGAGGGGCCTGGGCTGAAATAGTGAGTTGGGAGAGGCTGGAATTCAGGTGACAGGGCTGTGCAGTTGGACGCGCCACCGTGAGTCGTCCTTTGAACAAATGCTGAACGAGCCAGTGGGTCGATTGTGCGCCAAGGCAGGGAAAACGGGAGACGGACGGACTCGTCCTCACCAACGCCCTCCAGGACTTCGACTGGAGCAAGGCAGGACACCAGGGAAGGAAACGGAGGCACCACCCCCAGTCATGGTTTTTAGGAAGAAAACAAACCAAAAGAGTTCGTGTGAAATGTGGGTAATGCTAAATCTGACTCTTCTTCCAGGGGCTAACGGCAGAGCTGTGCTGCGTCTCAGACCCTCGCCGTGAAACCACCCCCACGCTCTTCCCACCACTGGCTCCTGAGACCCCCGGCTGAGCTGGAGGGGTGGGCTGAGGTCCTGCCCTCTGCCCACCCTGCAGGGGTGCCACCCGCCCGCCCGCCAGGCCTGAGTAAGACCCCCTGCGACAGTAGGATGTTCTGCTCCACGCAGCCGAACATTGGATTTTTATCATACCAATTCCTAAAAACGGGTATTAAATGAGTTTAATAGAGACCTCAAAAGGCACCGTAAGGAGGACAGCATATTTCTGATGCATCCTGGTGGCAATGTAGGCGTGGGCCTTGCTTCTAGAGTTTTCAAGTTTGGCACGAGTATTGTCAGGGACCCAAGGCGGCCGACAAGTGTCCAACTGCACTGGTGGCCGTAAGAGTGGGACTGACATGTGTGCGGGTCACCGCCCTCCCAGCCAGCTTCGGCGCAGCCCTGGGCCGGGCCGGGCCACGAACAGGAACCAGCCAGCCAGCTTTCACAAAGCCTGCGGGGTGAGAGGAGCAGCTAGCGAACGGATACTAAGGTCTCCCGCATACATGAAAGGTGGGTTGAAATTCTGGGTTTAGCAAGCTAAGCCCCAAAGACATTTTGAGCCAGAAAATTCTCTGCTGTAGAGGAATTACTAACATTTTGGAGGGGAGCTGTCCGGCACACTGTGGAATGTTCAGCGCACCCGGGCCTCCACCCTCCACACGCCAGCAGTGGTCGCGGGCCGACGGCCCAGTACGTCTGCATGTCTCCCTCGTGTCCCGGGAGACCAGACGGCCCCCAGGTAAGAAGCCCTGGTTAACCACGAAAACCTGGGAAGGGCAAACACGCAGCGAAGCCTCTCCAACAACGGGAAGCAGACGGTCAAGCTCCTCTCCGGCTCCCTTGATTTCTAATCCCCCTTTTCTCTGCATTTTAGCTTCAATTTTCTCACTGCAGCTCAGCAATGGGAACACGGCCACGAACAGCTCTTGTGTTTTGTGAAAATCCAGGCCTCTGGACAAAAAAATGACTCTTTCTTCTAATTCCAATTTATAAAAACATCCTAGGGAAGGATTCCGATCTGCCAATTTGAGGCTGGTCCCCGCCGCTGTTCTGTGGCCTGGGGTGGGGAGGATGTCACATGGGAACAGAGCAGCTTCTGCTGAACGACACGCTCTGGCCAAGGCAGGGCACGTCCCCAAAAGCAGGCAGGTGCTGCTGCGGATAGAGCGCAGTTTAGGGACCAGAAAATAGTAGGTGTCTACCTCAACCATGTAATAACCAACACCAAGGCAGGACGTCAACAGCTCTTCCAAAGGGTCACCTGGATTTGCTCTCCTGCATCTGAGGCGTTCTGGGGAGCTGGGTACGCACGGAGTCCCCTGGGAGATCGCTCCTCATGTTTGGATAACCAGGCCAACACAATACAGAATGGCTACACTTGGCCGTTTTGTCACTGGCGTCTCTTAATAACATGAACTTCTGGAGGAAACATGCAAGCAATCCACCGATGAATTCGGGAATATTACTATCACTGTGACGTTACTGCCCACAGTCAGAGTCAGATGTGACACAGAACTGGCAGTGGGTATGCTTTGTGGGCACTAACAAAATACGCTTTTTAAAATGCGACCCTGGCTAAGTCAACGGAAGACCATAATTGAACAACCATTGCCCAATTTGTGGGCTAACAGAAAACCAAATGTTTGCCTTGAAACTTTCCAACTGAGTTCAAGAATAAATCCAAGAATAGGATAATATACACATCAATCAGGCATGAATGCATGCAATTCAGAATTGAAAGAAGGAAGCAGTCTAAGTTGAACATTTTTAAGACTTTCCCAAAGACTAAAGGAGATGGGAGATGGAGACCCCTCCCTGGTTCTCGTCAGCAAATCGCAGGAAGGCTGCTCTGCATGGATACAGCAGCACCTGCCCCGTGACGGGGGCGGCCAGCCAGAGGGTGGGCCCAGCCCGGCCTCCCCCTCGGCAAGCAGTGCCCCCGGGTTTGCCGTCCACCTGTGATTTGCAGAGGTGGGCTCACACCCCTGGTGACTACCTCCTTCCAGAGGCAGCACCCTTTGCTGGGCCAACAGCCAACCGACTCAGGGAAAGGACGGAGCAAAAATCTGAAGCAACGAAGTGTGAGGAATTCCCACCTGGGCTGGCCCCTCAGCCAGCTTCCCGAAAGGCGGGGCAAAATGTCACAGCTCTCTCTGCTCCTGGATTTCACTGAGTTATAGTTGGGTTTAGGGGCCACATTTCCCAGTGTGCAAAACATAGAAACGGCAATATTTTCAGAGTCCATTAGTGGATTACTTAAATGTGGCACTTTGGAAAATCTCTAATATCACAGTCCTATATTTTAAACAGACACTTGGCAGAAAGGAATAACCAACAGGATTCCTAACCCTCTGACGGGTAACGTACCCCGGCATTCACATCCTCGCTGCACAGCCAGGGGTCTGGCATGTCTCCCTGTTAATGCAGGAATAACACGCTAGTTGGCAGCAATTAGATGACTGCACATGCTATCTTTTCCTATCAAAGACTGATGTTCAATTGCTGCTTTTATTTACTTAAAAATTTTATTCGTTATTTTAGAGAGAAGGGCAGGGAGGGGGAAAGAAAGGGAGAGAAACATCAGTGTATGGTTGCCTTTCACCTGCCTCCAGCTACAGAGCTGACTGGAGACCAGGCTTGCAACCTGGTTATGTGCCCTGACTGGGAATCTAACCGGCGACCTTTAAGTTCAAAGGCCGGCGCCTTATCCACTGTGCCACCAGCCAGGGCCCAATCAATGATTTGAATAAATGCATGCTTTAAAAAATATATATATATATATATAATTTATTTAATAAGTGAGATTTAAAAAAAAAATTTTTTATTTATTATTTTTAGAGAGTGGAGAAGGGAGAGAGGCAGAGAGGGAAAGAGACATCAATGTATGGTTGCCTTTCACCTGCCTCCAGCCACAGACCTGGCTGGAGACCTGGCTTGCGACCTCGTTATGCGCCCTGGCTGGGTAATGGAGCCAGATGATTTCTATTTCACCCTGAGGGCCTGGGGGGGAACCGGGCAAATGCGTACTCGGGAGGCCACCTTCCATGGGGTCCAGCCTAAAGAAGATATGACTTTGCCCGCCAAGCTGCGCTTTCTGGCGTGGGAACTGCTGACGGGCAGTTGTTCCACAAGGCTTCTCCACGAGGCGGGAAGCCACGCAAGTGCAGAAACTGGGAATGCTTCTCAGTCTTCTCACTGCAGGTGGGAAAGCTGCATAAATATTATTACGAGTTCAGCAACCCATTGGTCAAGCGCCACAGTAGACAGTGCAGCTTCAGCGGAGAACAGACACTGCTTCACTCTATCGTTGACCTTATGTTTAAAAAATTGAGAATGAGAAATCAAGTTCTTCCTTTCAGTTTTTTGAATATGGCAAAAAGAGAGCCTAATCCTTCTCTGCCACCTTTCAATACTAAGAAGCCTAAAGGGACGATCCAGTTGGTCCCCATTTTTCACTATACCATTTATTTAATTCTCAACCCTCGCAACCTGGCTTCTCTCGGAACCCCTCACTGAAACCGTGGTCCACGTTGGATGGATTAACCTGGCCAAGCCTCCTGCTCTTCCATCCACCTCAATCAAGGAATCTCGATTCTCTCTTTCTTCGGATCCATGGTCCTCCCATCTGTGCTCTCCGTTCCTGAGGGCACAGCCAGGAAGTGCCCTTTGCTCCTGGCTAAGGCACCCCTTGAAGCACCTTCCTCCAGGGGCCCGACCTGCGGGGTTCGCCCAGAGCCACGGGGCGGAGGGCGGAGGGCGCAGGACGGGCGCACGTGTGCCGGGGGCGCACTGCTGGCCTGCGACGTCCCTCTCTCGTGGTGCGTGGTGCTCACCCCTCGCCTCGCGTCCTCCGCCACGCACGCTGCCCCCACTGAGTACCCCAGCAACTCCTCCGTGTCTTCTGCTATTTTTATAGTCACCCACAACTAGGCATATTTACATGTGTTTATTTTAGGGCATCTGCCTTTAAGGCCCAGCGGCCTTCTGAGCTCTGTGTTAATAAAAGCTAGCGCTCCTTGAGCATACACCCTGGGCCAAACACTGTAGTTTATTCTTACAGTATCATTTATTAGTTATTGCATCGTTTTCCGTGCAAACGACTGTCAACCTCCTGCTGCCACGCCCCACGCCCCGCAACCCCATGAGGCAGGCATGGTTGTCGTCCCCGCTTCACAGAGAAGCTGACACACAGACAGAAGGCAACCTCCTGGGCTGCGCAGGCAGAAGTGCCCGAGCCAGGGCTGGACACCTGGGCTGACTGAAGTCCAGCACCTGTTCGCAGCCGCCGCATCGCGGCACCTGTCCGAGACCCAGTTCTCTTTCAGAGCATTTGCCCGTACAGGCCACGTGTTTTCCTCCCAACTACGCGTCCCGTGTCCAGCAGAGGCTCTGAGGAACACAAGGGTACACGACCTATACCAGTGAAGGATTTCTATCTTGATTGCATTTCTTTTACTTCCTGCACTCATCTGACAACGTTTTTGCATTTCTACTAGGACCATGCACTGTGGACTGATGACTCAACAGGGCCTGGCCAGGGCCCTCAAGAAGGAAAAGTGAGGAAGGGCCAATAATTGCAGTAAGTTCAATAAACAAACCAACACAACCCTCCAGGTGTCCAGAGTGCATACAAAAATAAAATGTAGTAAACACTCACAAAGACTCTGGATGGACCAGAAAGAACATGGGGTTTAAAGTGAATTCGAACCTGAATTCTTGTCCTGATGGTTTGAGATTCACAACTCAGGCAACTTGGGTTCTCTGAAGCTCATGTGTCTTATCTCTCAATCAGGGAGGCCTTCCCACGAGGACTGTGAGAAGCAAGTGAAAATGGCAAAAAAGGAGCACTTTAAGGAAATGCTAGCTGTTCTTCAAATACTTAGACCTCATTGTGAGCCCCGCACAACACAGCCCCAAGGATGACCCTGGTGGACACCAACAGCTCAGAAAACAACATCCTCAACTATAAAAACGCCCGTCTCCAAGGCCACGTTCCAGGAAGTGCAAACCCCAAGCAAGTCCAGCATAGGAATCGCACAGCGCGGCTTAGGGCAGCGACCACTTTCTTAAAGGGAGAGCAGCTGGCCGGCCCACAGGACAGCGTGGAGACTACACCGGCAGGGCCCCAGCATGACCAGAGTCCCACACAGAAATGCAGTCCATACGGTGACATGGCACGAGAGGAAAGGGAGAGGAGGCTAGCCGAGGGTTAAGAGGAGCCTGAGGGGTCTGAAAGGGCCTGAACATGGTGAGGGAGCCAGGAGAAGGGGACAGAGCAAGGCCGACGTCCCCTCAGCCTGCCCGCGGTGCCCGGTCCCAGCCAGGCGGCATGTTCCTGCTGCACCCTGGCCAGACAATGCAGCACACGGCCGCCTGTGACCCCAAGGAGCCGACAGTCCGGTGGGGGTGGCATAAGCGGGTTAATGAACAAACACACTAAGTGCCGCGAAGGAGGAAGCCTCCGTGGCCGCAAGTTAGTACCAAAGCAGAACCAAGGAGCGAGTGCTGGTCTGGGAAAAGGTCAGGTAAGGGGGTTCATGCCCGGGAACACTCATCTCCTCTGCCCTCTCTGGGAAGAGCCAGAGAGGCCTGGGGCAGGACGGACGGAAAGCCATCACTTTGTCCTGGTGTCCCTGAACAAATGCTCACGGTGAAGCAGACAGTACTTGTAATCCTCTGTCTCATTTTCCCCATATAACATCTTAAAACTAAATAAACCTACTTCTCTCCCCCATTACAGAATCCTTAAAACTTCCCCAGGAAGGTGAGACCAAAATGAACACAAGTCAAAAAAAATAATACAGCATTCGGGCAATGCTTGTAAAATTTCTAGAAAAATTCATGGTCTAATACTTACTGATTACATCCAATAAATACCTCAAAACATTTGTTTCCAATGCTAATTGGAATGTGAATGGCTTGAGTACTGAAAAATGAGGGGGAGGGGCTTTGACCACGGCATAAGCATTCTAAAAACCTGTGGTCATCTTTTGTTTGTTTTGTTTCGGGAAAAACTTCAACTGCCAAGATTCCTAGATAAAATTTAATTATTTGAACTGGCCACCGCCGTTCATGGTAATTCTCACAAAGACTCATCAAATCATAAAACAACTTTAAGAGAAATGGTTTGAAGTGGATTATGAATATTACCCACTATTGCCAATGGATATGAGCCTGAGGAGCAATGCAATTAAAAATAAGGAGGGAAAAAACCCCGTAAGACGTGTAATAAGAAAGATTTGTTTTAGCAGTCTTCGTGTATTTTAAAAAACATTAAGTGCGCAAAGTGACTGAGAATGTCTGGGTTTAAGAGGAAAAGAAATTATTTTTTCCTAGCACGTAAAAAGAGTTACAGTCAGCAGCAGCAACACTTTAAAGGCAACTTTTAAAAAATACTGCTCACAGGTATAATCCCTCCCTGGCCATGCAGTCTTTTCTCCAGGGCAAGTTATTGATTTGCAGACAAAAGTAGGTATTCAGAAAACAAACATCTGATTATAGCATCAACTGCCACTGATACTAAAGCGTTTGTGATGAGAAAAGGCAGCATCTCAAATCTGAAACGGGAAAACACCAAGTAGCAAAAACGATTCCTTTAAGAACTATCAAACCAAACAAAAAACAAAATTAGATATAAATTCAAGTTTTAGACTGTGGTCAATTGAGGTCTAGACAAAACCCTATGTTTGTTCACTGCCTAGTCTCCAGTCTGCTCCAAGTTTGAAAAGGTAATTGAACACAGTCTATAATTACTGGATTAGACACAGATGGGCTCTGTACATTTCAGGGGAAAAAGCACTGTTTTGATTCATTTTATGATTGCCTGTAAGGTCAGACTTTTCAAAATGTACTTTCATCTGTTAAATGGTTTCTCAGATTCCCTGGGGTATATCTTCAATAACTGTGATGTTTTAAGCAATTTGGGCCTATCAGATCCTGTCTTTGAATGTAACTAGCTGCCCATTTTCTAGTATTATAAATGTGCATGTAGGTTAATTGCTACATCTCGTACATATTTTCTGAAGTTGCAGTTTTGGGGGAAAAAATGAAAAACTGTGCCCCTTTTCTGACAGGAACTGGTCATACCGATGAAAATTTTCAAGAAAAAAATAACTTGGGTTTTTAAATAACGTGACTTAGTGTTGCCTAAAGTCCATGAAAAACACTTTCTAACCAAGTCAAGTGAAAAACAGAAATAGGAAAACATCAACATTTTGGATGAACGTTGCAGGCAAAGTTTAGACTTCCCGCAACTAAGTTAGGAAAGGTACTTGACTCAAGTCCTATGCATTTTTATTTCGTAACGATAAATAACTATGAAGGACGTGGTCTGTGCTAACACAAAAAAAGAACAAGTATTTCCTAATCTAAAAGAAGAAAATCCCTAACCCTAGCATCCTGCCTCACAACAACGATGACGTCATGATACAGCCACGTATTATAAATTCACGGTGGACAGTGAGACCTAACTTGGGGAATTCGGTGTTTGGTCCCTTCCAGGGCAGAGCCGTCCTGTCTCCAAACGCCTCCTATTAAAGGCCATGTAGTCGGGAGAGCTGGACACAGAGGCTTCATTATAAAGCTCCGTGGCACGTTCCGCAGCTTGGGTTGACGCAGAGAAGCCTTCCTGCCTGGTGTCCGTCACCACAGGAAGTGGACTCCGAGGCAAAGACGCCGGAGAGGAGCAGGGAGGCCCCGGGCTGTCACGCGGGGGGCCGCGCACTTAGCTCATTCCCACCCCTCTCGGGTGGTGGCGACGTGTTCAGGTCTCCTTCCCAGTTACAGCTTCATTTTCTGTTACGCAAATTCACCCTGTTAGGTACGCTGTGGCGTATTGGGAACAGACGCCTCCCAATACCAGAAAAATAAAAAAAAAGCTTAGAAAAAGGAGTAATTTCAAAAAAGATTTTTATATGTTTTAGGAAGTTGGTTATGTCTGTGCATTTTAACACATACGGAAAAGGGGAATTTACAGTCACGTAAAACCTAAGCTGATATTCCTCGTACACTTACACAAGTAGGAAGTATTTACATTTAGACAAAGACAGCCATGTTCAAGAAAAGTGGGCAATTTTACTGACTCTCGCTCTCTCTACGAGATGCATAAATGGCATCTACTTATGACCTCCTCCTGTCACCAGGCCAAGAGGTTCTAAACAACCGACACTCATGTTTGTAAAGCACGCTAATTTGAATAGAAAATGTGTAAACAAATGTTTATACCACTATTGACATGAGCACAGCGATCAATGCATTTCTGTATTCCTATAAAATGTGCAAATACAATGATCTTGCACATGTGCTAAGGAAGTAATTTTTAACATTATTATATATTTGTTACCTTTATGCAAAGTGAACAGCAACTTCTATTTTACATTTCACATATGTGGATTTCAAGTTTGTTAAACGTGAGGTAGAGCTGTGCTAAGTGACTCAAGGCTCAGAGCCCCACGTAAATGCTAGAGAAAATTATGACAATTTTGTCCTTGCTCTCTTTAGAGCTGAGTTGGATATGGCTGTAAAACTAAGACAACGTCAGGGCAAGTAAACCACGTCCACTAAACCAGGACATGTTTGGTCTTGTTTCCGTGCTGTTTCACGCTTTCTCTGAAAGGGTGTATAAACCGTGTGCAGGAAGCCAACTGAAATGGTAAAGCAGCCAAGGAGGGACGTTCCTTTCGATTAATCTATCGATGAATTTCAACATGAGTCTCCCAAGACTGGTTACTAAAAGTTTGACCTTGATATTGATACAACTAAGAGAACATAAGATTTTTTTAAAAAAGACGTTTGTGCAGTAAATGAATTTCATTCTTCCTTCCTCTCTCCCTTAATTTCATTTCCAAAGTCGCGGAAAATGTGTTTTTAAAAGTTATACTATAATGAATTTGATTTAAATTTTTCTGTATCAACACCGGTATAGGCCTAGCTCTAGCTCACAACGGCCTTTACTCACAGACACATGCACTTTAGTTTCGAATATTAATGCTTTAGATGAATTGGGAGCTTACAATCATGAAAATGAATGCAAGAAACAAAAGAAAGCCTGGAGAGATTTCTTAACCTTTTGCAAAAAAAGGCCTTTCCCTTTTTAAACAATTTACATGATGTTTTATGGTCCTTTTAGAAGAGAATTATAGTAAATGGCGCTCCGAGTGGGTTGTGTGAACCCACAAACCACTTCTCATAAAAACTGCTATAATTTTCTAGGACAGGGACAATAAAACATCATACATAAGCCAAGGCTAAATCACGGTGTGACCACAGTAACAAACACGTTATTTTCATGAAAATTAAGCATGATAAAGCTAACAAAGAGAAGTGGGAGAAAAAGCACTTCTCATACATTTTTCCCAAGCATTTACAGAATTTTTCTCCATGTACTAAGTAGCCTGAAATCCAGGTGCTAATCTAATACCCAAGTTTTTATATGTAGTTCATCTATTTTCAATAAAATAAGAAAGTAAGCAACTTCAACTGTTGCTCAAAGAACATTTTAAATATACCAACCAGTCTACCTAAAATTGTTAACGTTTTTGTTTCCAATCAAACGTTAGGCTTTTTGCAAAGTTCTAATGAAACAGTGGAGAGATGCACTTCCCGTTTCAGGCCACTAGGGACCAAGGAATGTCTTCCATTCCCAAGTCAGTGACTTAATAGTTAATAGAACTACCAGGCAGCAAAAACTAGCACAATACAACCAAATTTGTTATCTGTGAAACTGCTGAAAAGGTCCCAACACCGCATAGGAAAAAAGGGATGACCAAATCAAATTTTAAAAAGATGAAGGTGGTATAATGCTTTAATCATCACTCTGCTGGAGAACGCCCCCCTTCCCCTTCCCCTTGGTAGTTATGGAACGTTCCAAGGGAAACTGCACCCCGGCTCCTCCGGCTGGGAGGCAGGGACCCGGCAGTGAAAACGCAGCCTGCCCAACACAATTCACGGTGGCAGATCTCCGCGGCTTACCGCTCAGCCAGGCATAATGCTGAAACTGGGATCGGAGAGCCACGCCACGTATCTGTAAAAGGATAGCATTTATAGAGACTTGTCTTAAGGTGCAGTAATAATGGTAAAATGGAACCGCATTTCTGCTTAAATCTGCTGTTACAATTCTGGTTCAAGAGAACTATTTAAAATATTTATAAGCTCTCCCTCATAGTGGAACATTGGGAGAGAACTGGGAGTGAAATATTAGCCCCCAAAAAGTTACTGATGGAAACCTTAATAGAGATATTTTTACTGCTTTTCAGAGTCTTCACTAAAATGAATGGCTCCTTCCAGATAACAAATTACGTTAAACTTACATAGTATTTTTGCATATAAAATCCCTAACTCCATCTCAAATTTCTGGGAGATGATGGCAGATTCAATTAACCTGCTAAGACACCGTACACAGAAATTTGCTCTCTTCTTTCACTCACACAGTATAAGATAATTCTGAAACAGTGAGCTAGAGAACAAAAATTGAACACCTGAAATGTAGAGATGCTCATAAAATTATTTCAAATAAAAGCATCTTTATATCAAAAAAAGATTTTTGCTTCTAAATCAAACTTTAAGAAACAGGACATTTTAAAACTTTACTGTCGGAGCAGTCACATTTAAATACTGTGCTATTAAAAATAAATGTATTATTCATGAGTTAAAGTTTTATATGATGAACTATATCATCGTATTTGCTCATGGGTTGATTTGAAATGCCTTCCAAATCCTTAGGCCCCAAATCAGAGCTTCCAAAGCGGAATCTGCAGAGGGAAAAACACTGATCCGCCCCCCTACAAAAAAAAAAAAATTAAAAAAAAATTACTGTGCAAACAATGCATAGTTCCAAGATAAATAAATATATCCAGACCAACTAAACTGTTCCTACAGGTTAATCAAAGACTCCATCCTTGAAAATCTATCTTTCAGAAAGCTTATGACGTCCATATGTCAAAGACTTACAATTAAAATGATCTTCAGAATTAAAAAAAAATTTCATTAGCCCAAACCCAATCATTAATTTATCTAGTCTTGCAAATAGATTTGAAGAGTCTTTGACGGTGCAAATGCATCTTCCCTTTAGCCTGCAAAAACCCAATCTGACTCCTCCTCAGGTTAGCAAAGCCTACCCACCCCCCCAATTCCCCCCACCCCTCCCCCTGCCCTGACTAGGCTCTATGCGATTTGCCTAATACGGCAAAATCCTTAGAAGCAAAAAGAAGAATTTACAGCATCTCTTTTTGCCCCAGGGCCTGCTTCCTTTTAGGTCCCACTGCAGGGCACCGCTGTGGCCCACAGCGAGGGGCACAGGCCAGGCTGTGTGGCTGGCCATCCAGACCACCGGAGGCCTTGGCGACTGACCACACAAACACACCACAATGTCGGTCAGCTGGTGCTTCCTGATGCCCACGTGAAACCTCCATGGAGGTAAACTAGAGACACACATCTAAAAGGGCAGAATTCTACCCAATGAGCCTAAAGTTATTTCAAGGAATCAACGCCCAAGAATGTATCATGAAATCAGAAGAGTTTCAGCGAGTGGAAAAAAGAAAGTGAAAGGCTTTACAAGAGGCAGCAAAGGTTTCACCAACCATTATATCTCTGAAACGGCTCAAACTACAGATGATGTTAGCACACAGAAGACTGCAGAAAGGGCATTTAAAATTATTAACTGATCAAAAATTTGTAGTTGTCATAAAAAAAAAATACAACTTAGCAATTCAGTTCAGAAAGCAGAATATCCCCAGGAACATACACATCTGTTTAATATTACAAGCCAACTGTCAACATCCTAAGTGAAGTTTTAATTTAATATTTTTTCTTTCTTGATGTTTTACCTTTAATCAATGCCTCATGAGAGTATCAGTTTTCTATAAGAAACTGTTAAATATAAAGAAATGTTATTGTAGCATGTTTATAAAATCATAGTTCGAGAACTTTTTATTTTTCCAAAGCCTGACCACAACTTAATTATCTGCAGGACATTCCAGGCTCACAATTGCAAGCTCCAGTTCCCAAGCAATTTTAAACAATATCTACTGTACAGGACAGAGGGTACACAGCAGACCGCAACATGGTTCCATTTCCAAAAGTCAGCATTAGGCCCTTTAGACATGGCTTTTATTTTCATTAAACAATATTTGTTTCCTCACTAATCATTAAATGGTTTTCATCACTATTGTCTGTTTTCCTTTCACATGTCAGTTGTTCGCATCAGTGTTTGTGTTGGTAATAAATAAAAAGTGACCCACCCAGTTATTTTCAGATGAAGGCGCACCCCGTCTGGTTCGAGGACGTCAGAGACGCGGCCACGGGCTCACACCCGCGTGCGGCGGCCGCACTGTCACCGGGCTGGGAACGCACCCCACCACACACACTCCTTTGCTGCGCACTGAAGCTTCGGGCCTGCTTGTGCAATTGTGGGCAAACCGATCCAATCAGGGGTTCAGGACATTTACTTGGGAAAACAGAAGAGGGAGAAGAAAGACAGCAAGGTCAGATTCCTGACCGGAATGGGGAGGGGCTGAAAATGCTGCCAATTCCTACAGATGGATGAGAAAAGTAGCCTGATTAAAAGTAACATGCTAGAAACTGACCACAAGGCGGGGGAGCAACACACCGCATTCCAGGACTTTAGGAATGATTCTGGGGAAGGAAATTCAGAAAAAAAGAAAAAGAAAGGAAGAAAGAAAGAAGAAAAAGAATAAAGGGAAAGCTGTATGCTATGAGGCATGATGACAATTTTAGAATATGTGAAGTGTGGAAGGAAGAAAGAAAAGCACATCAAAGCCGGAGGTAAACTTGGCAGTCAGGAGAGGAAAACAACCCGATAGAGTCTGGACACCCTCAGGACGCCCGTGCTGCCCGGCACCGCAGGCTTCTCGGGAGGGCAGGTGGGCAGGGCCCAGGTGAGCTGCCCTGGACACGGGCGCTGCCGGGGACACGGGCACACAGGTGTGTCCACTGGTGCTGTTTGTTTATCCCAGTGCTTTACTCACTGAACACCCCACAGTGGGGCTCGACTGGACGCCCACGACCTGGGTCAGGAGCTGAGGGTAAGTCATCTGCCCGCGAGTCACACACCATGTGACACACCACCTTCGCAGGCAGGGAAGAGGCCAGCTGCGGGGAGGTCCTGTGTACCTGCCTCGCCCACAGCTCGTTCTCCGGAGCCTTGGCCTCCACTGACCTCGGAACCACTCCGAGGCCTGCCCTGGCTGAGGTCCCCTGGGCCACCGGCGCCCCCACACTGACGACCCCAGCTCAGGCTCGGAAATGCTCCTGGGTCTATTCTGTCCTGACAGCTGCCTCACAACCAGGAGTCCCTTGGGTGCTCAGCAAGCACCTCACATAACAACAGAAGCTGAACTCACCTTGGTGAGTGAACTCACCTGGTCACCCACCACAGGAACCTTGACGTCATTTAGAACCACTGATTTCAACTTGTTTGCCAACAAATCCTGTCAAATATGCCAGACACATCCGGGCTCGGCCCTGTCCCTGTGTCACTGGCTGAGTTCAGGCCTGGTCACTGCAACAGCTGACCGGGCGTCCCTCCATGGGGTGGTCCCGCTCCCTCCGCTGCGCCTGCCAGGGGCCAGCAGGACGGTCCTTCTGAAATGCACCCCCGACTGTCAGTGGCCGCTGTCACCGCGGCCCTGGGGCAAGGCCCTTCCTTTCCCATTCTAGGAACGCCCCTTCCCCGGCCAAGGCCCGGCTCAAAGCTCCCCTCTCCTCTCCCACCGAGTTCTTCCGCCACGTAAACCACAGCAGTGCCATGACGGCCGGGCTTTAACCTTCCACCGGGCAGCCCGCCGCCCCAGGATGGGACGACCAGCGTGTCCTGTCAGGGCCTGTCTCACTCACGTCTGTGCCACTGCTGGGCTGCACGCCCGCATGTACTAGGTGCTCAACAAACAGGGATTCAGTGGATGACGACTTTGTTCTGGGAACCCCTTGCATCAGTGTTAATGCTCTGTCTACGGTGGGGTGACCGGCACAATCTTGAGAGCAGTGCAGGTCTACTGTTGGCCCCCGCAGGCACCAGCTTCCCCACCTTCCTTTGGGAACCCTTCCTCCCTGTTCCCAGCCACACAGACGGTCCTGTGCAGACCAGCTGAGCAGAGCATCCTTCCCTCGGGAGATGGGTGGGTTTCAGGGGGAGGAGGCACGGGACTCAGGGTGAGCCCGTGAGCAGGACTGAGCCCAGGTTCCGGTGGGTGCTCGGAGACAGTGCCTCTCTCCCTGGGTGGGCACCGCAGCAGGCTTGGGGGCGGCCAGCATGGGAGGGCAGAGCGCACCGCGCTGTCCACGGGGCCCAGCCACGCCGGAGGGTAAGCACTCCACCAGGCTGGGTGGCGACAGAAATCAGTGAGCTCCCTTGACTGCCTAAGCTGGTTCACACTGGGTTCTCAGTAACTTGCAACCATAAGACTCCCGGGGCAGCAAGTAGTATTTGTGGGGAGAACATCAAGCCACCCATTTTAAGGAATCCACTAAAGGGTGGAGCGACGCAAGGAGGGGGTGGGTGGGCCCTAAGTTATACCTGGCAGGCACCGAAAACAAGTCAACAGGCTACTCCAAACACAAGTGAGAATGAGATGCAAGATGCCTTTCATTCCAGACAGCATTAATCAGGCCCTCGTAGGGGTGTCTTGTGGTACATTTATGAAAAAAAAATAAAGTTTTATAAAGAGCGAGAAAAAGAAAAAATAACGAATGTTTCTTTTTGAAAAGGCCTTTATGAGAAAAAGGGGGTGGGGCTTTGAGATAATTTAATCTGGAGAAAGAAAAGTCCTAGAGGCCATTTAACTTGTTGAAGGTTATTTATAAGGAGACAGCTAAAGAGCTGTTCTCCGATTTCACAGGGACAGAACGGGAGGAAACTGCTTTCCATGCAGTAGGACGCTGGAGGCAGGCAGAGGGAAGACGTGCTTACGCTAACGATGAAACTAAGCTCAACCAAACCTGGATCTGTAGGGCTTCCAGAAGACGTAAAATCACCTGCGCTGACTCTTTTAGTGACACTACTTAACAAATGTTGAAGCACGTCTTTCATCCACACACGGGCCTGGTACGGACTTCCCACCACGGCGCCGGCAGCACACAGGAGCGGGCGGGCAGTGGCGACTGTATGTTAAACACGCCACGCTGGCCTCGGGGCCACCAACCCCTCCCCTCTCCTCTCCTATCCGACATGCTCAAAACTAAACTGTGTTTGGGAGACACCGGAACAGCACTTGGAGGTTAAGTACCACAAAGCCACGCGGCTGGGCCGTCACAGCCACACACAGTTCCTGGCTTCGTGAGCAGCACAGGCAGCAAATGACTTGGATGCGGAAGGTCCGTGTGGGGCGGGCGGTGCCCTGAGGATGGGCTGACTCCAGAGCGGGGCACCCAGGCGAGAGGTGAAGCAGGGGACCAGGAGGTGGGGAGCAGAAGCGCCCGGAACGGAGACGCTTGTTCAGGCTGGGGGTGACTGGGAAGCGTGGTGGACACTGGGAGAGCGGGTGGGAGCTCCAGGAACACGGAGGACTGCCGGGTGGGGAAGGACGGCACTGCAGGCACTCGCCTGGGAGCAGCGGGACCAACGCGGCGTTTCCCGGGCGGGGGCTCCGCAGGCTGGAGACCGTGAGGGTCGGCACGACATGGTCACGGTGGCGTGGTGGGAAAGGGAGGACACGGTGCATCTGTTTCTTCACCTTCATTCATTCCGCTTCACACTCGGCGCCACGGATGGGAGTGGGACAGTCCCTGCCCTGGGGGTCAGGAAAAGGAGAGGGACCACGGCAAAGGTGGCGGCCAGCATGGATGAGGGTCTGGTAGGCTCTGACTCCTAGAATTTGATTTACATAAGCTGCAACTACAATCGAATGTTGAATGTCGAAATGTAAACAGAAAAGCCAAGCCTCCCAAGTGTCAACTCGTGTGTATCCTGGGAGATACTGGCTTTTACTGCCAGCTGAGTCAGGGAAACGCATAGGAGCACATATACCAAGAAATAAATACAAGAAAGGCTTTGTAAAAGAGAGAGGGTCTTTTTTAGGACAGAAATGTTTCCGGATTTCATCTTTTGATGTCACGGGGGTACCTTCGCAGATTTCTCACTTGCCCAAAGATGGGTATTTAGAACCTTTCAGAAAATTCATCACCTCTCCTTGATATCTTTTTTATTTCCTTCCCTTAATTTAATTTTGATTTAACTTCCTCTTGTCACTGCTTGCTTACAAATCACGGCCTCTATGTCTGGAGTCAATTAGGGCTATAAAGTGCCCCACCATGCCTTCATCTGGGGACCCATTTATATATATTTTCTTATTTCAAGAGGTAGAACTAAAAGCTTGTAACTCCAAAAGCTTCCAACCAACCATCACACTCTATGCTTTAGGAAAGTGTGCTTCTCCACAGCTCAGAAGACGACATCAAACTACACCTTTTGCAGGAGTGTTTCCTTCCCACCTGAATAAAGATGAACTGTGCTTTGGGAATTCATTTGCAAAAAATGGGTTGAGTATGTGTAATACATGCTTAATAGCAATAACATTAAAAAAATCTTCCATTTTAAATTAAATGTAATTTCCTTATTACTTTAATGGAATCCCTTGGAGTCGAAGTATTTAACTAGTCCCTTCACATCAAGTATTCATTATGTAATTCCCTCTTAATATTAGTATATTAGGTATGTAAACTGTCCACTGACAGAATAAAAACACACATTTCGCCTGAAACAAAAACAAGAGAAAGACAAGGCAGCTTGATTCAGAATCTGATAATGGGTTACAGATTCCATTCCAGTTCAGATTTACAGTCAAAAATGCCACGAGAGCTATTCACCACTTCTAACCTTTTAGGTCATATTTGGAAGAAAAGTATGAACTGCCACATCACTGAGAGAAAATCTGTTTGAGCCTAAAATTCCTGACTTTTTTGCCTGTTGCAATATTGAAGGGAAGGGAGGGGAGGGAAGGGAGGGAAAACCTCTTTTATAAAACCGTCTTAAAGAAAAAGGCAGAGATGCAGGCCCAGGTTCCACCATGGAGAGGAAGCCTGTCTCTCAGGCAGACGGAGCTGCACCACAGCCCTGCTCACTGCCGGCGGCGCCAGCCTCCTGGCTAAACCCATCCTAGCCCACGGATGCTGGACGTGCCCGGGGAAACCGGAGGGCTGATGGGCCGACACCTACATGCGTCCTAGCTGTCGATGCAGCCTCTACCCGGGTCTCACACCCGCACTCTCTCCAGCCCTTCAGGCTGCTGGAT
>PVIW01015569.1:0-19366 GCA_004026585.1 Noctilio leporinus | reverse complement strand
CATCCTCGCCAACACTTGTTGTTTGTTGATTTGCTGATGATTGCCATTCTGACAGGTGTGAGGTGGTATCTTAATGCAGTTTTAATTTGCATCTCTCTGATGACTAGCGATGTTGAGCATTCTTTCATATGCCTCTGGGCCCTTTGTATATCTTCCTCAGTGAGTTGTCTGTTCAGGTCCTTTGCCCATTTTTCAATTGCTTTGCCCATTTTTAAAATTGGGTTGTTTGTCTTCCTGGTGTTGAGTCGTATGATTTCTTTATATATTTTGGAGATTAAACCCTTGTGTGAGGTATCATTGGTAAGTATGTTTTCCCATATAGACAGTTCCCTTTTTATTTTGCTGATATTTTCTTTAGCTGTGTGGAAGTTTTTAAATTTGATGTAGTCCCATTTGTTTATTCTTTTCTTTGTTTTTCTTGCTCTAAAGGATATATCAGTGAAAATATTGCTGCATGGGATATCTGAAATTTCACTGTCATGTTTTCCTTTGAGACTTTTATGATGTCATGGCTTATGTTTAAGTCTTTCATCCATTTTGAGTTTGTTCTGGTGTATGGTGTAAGCTAGTGATCTAATTTCTTTTCTTTCTTTTTTCTTTTTTTTTTTTTGCATATACTATTCCAGTTCTCCCAACACGACTTGTTGAATTGGCTATTTTTATTCCACTTTATGCTCTTGCCCCTTTTGTCAAATATCAATTGACCATAAAGCCATGGGTTTATTTCTCAGGTCTCTATTTTGTTCTATTGATCTTTGTGTTTGTTTTTCTGCCAGTAGCAGACTTTAATTACAGTGGTCTTGTAATATAGTTTGATATCTGGTATTGTGATTCTTCCCGCTTTGTTCTTTGTCAAGGCTATTTGGGGTTGCTTATGGTTTCATATACATTTTTGGAATATTTGTTCTAATAAGAAATATGTCATTAGCATTTGAATAGGAATTGCATTGACTCTATATGGTTTTGGGTTACTGTGGACATTTTAATGGTGTTAATTTTTCCAAACCATGAACATAGCATATGCTTCCATTTATATGAATCTCCCTTAATTTCTTCTTCCACGTTCTATAGTTTTCTGAGTACAGGTCTTTTACCACCTTGGTTAAGTTTTCTTCCTAGGTATTTTAATTTTCTTGTTGCTATAGTAAAGGGGATTGTTTTCTTAGTTTCTATTTATGATATTTCATTAAAATATCAACAGTGCCATCGATTTCTGAATATTGACTTTGTCTCCTGCTATTTTGCTATAGTCACTTATTGAGTAGAGTTCTGTGGAGCCTACAGGGTTTCTTATGTGTACTATCATGTCATCTACCAATAATGACCATTTTAATTCTTCTTTTCCAAATTGAATGCCTTTCATTTATTTTTCTTCTCTAATCACTGGTGCTAGAACTTTCAAATCTATTTTGAATAGAAGTGGAAAACCGGACACACTTATCTTATTCCTGAACTTATGAGGAAAGCTTTTATTTTTTGCCCATTGAGTATTATGTTAGCTGTAGGTTTCTTGTATATGTCTTCCAGTATATTGAGATATGCTACCTCTATTACAATTTTGCTGAGAGTTTTTATCATAAATGGGTGCTTTTCTTTATCAAATGTTTTTTCAGCATCTATGGATAAGATCATGTGATTTATATCTTTTGTTTGTGTGGAGTTTTACATTTATTGATTTGCAAATATTATATCATTCTTGCATCAATGGGGATGAATCACACTTGATCATGGTGTATAATCTTTTCAATGTATTGCAGGATCCAATTTGCCAATATTTTGTAGAGGATTATACGTCTATGTTCATCAGTGATATTGGCCTGTAGTTTTATTTCCTTGTTATATCTTGATCTGGTTTTGTAATTAGGATAATATTAGCCTCATAAAAAGAGTTTGTGAGCATTCTCTCTTCTTGAATTGTTTAAAATAGTTTTTGGAAAATAAGAGTTAGCTCTTCCCTAAATGTTTTGTTAAATTCACTAGTGAAGCCATCCATTCCCAGGCTTGTGTGTCAGGAGTATTTCGAGTGCTGCTTCAATTTTACTTGTTGTTATCTGTCTACTCAATCTTTCTGCTTCTTCTTGATTCAATTTTAGAAGATGATATGTTTCTAGTAATTAGCTCATTTCACCCAGGTTGACAAATTTCTTGCCATGTAGTTTTTGCAGTAATTTTTAACAATCCTTTGTATTTCTGATATTGGTTGTGATTTCTCCTCTCTCATTTTTTATTTTATGTGGGTCCTCTCTTTTTTTCTTGATGAGTCTGGTTAAAGGCTTGCCAATTTTGCATATCTTTTTTAAAGAACCAGGTGCTGGATTTATTGATACTTTGAAGATGATGATGATGATGATGATGATGGTGATGATTTTGGTCTCTATGTCATTAATTCTGCTCTGATCTTGATTATTTATTTCCTTCCAATCATTCTGGACTTTGTTGTTGTTTCTCTAGTTATTGTAGCTGTAGGGTTAGGTTGTTTATTTGAGTTCTTCTGTCCTTTTTAGGAAGGCTTATATTGCTATGAATTTCCTCTCAGGACTGTCTTCACTGTGTCCTTTAGGCTTTGGGCTGTTGTGTGTTCATTTTCATTTGTTTCCAGAAACTTTCTTATTTCTTCTTTGACCTCATTGTTAACCCATTTATTGTTTAATAGCATGTTATTCAATCTCCATGAATCTTAATGATTTTGGGTTTTTTCCTTGAGGTTGATTTCTAGTTTCAAGCCATTGTGATCTGAGAAGATGCTTGATATGATTTCAATTTTTTTGAATTTGTTGAGGTTTTGTGTCTTACCATGTGATATATCTTTGGAAATGTTCCACGTGCATTGAAAAGAACATATTGTATATATTTTGCTTCTTTGGGGTGAAAGGTTCTGTATATATCAATTAAGTCCATTTGGTCTAGAGTGTTGTTCAGTGTCACAATATTCTTGGTGTTTCTTTGTTTGGAAGACCTGTCCATTGTTGACAATGGGGTGTTAAAATCCCCTACTGTTTTGAAGTCCTCCAAGATAATCTTTATACATTTGGGTGCTCCTATGTTAGCTGCATATATATTCACCAGGTTCATATTTTCTTGATAGATTATTTTCTTCAGTATTATGTAGTGTCCTTCTTTGTCTCTTTTAATGGCCCTTGTTTTGAAATCTAGTTTGTGTGGTATAAGTATTGCTACCCAGCTTTTTATTTTAAAATCCATTTGATTGGAATATTTTTTCCATCTTTTTACTTTCAGTCTGTGTAGATCTTTTGTTCTGAGATAAATGTCTTATAGACAGAATATGTATGGGTCACGTTTTCTTATCCATTAAGCTACCCTATGCCTTTTGATTAGAGCAATTAATTCACTTACATTTAAGGTTATTATTGATAAGTATTTATTTGTTGCCATTTTACCCTTTGTACCTGTGTTCTTATCTCTCACTCTTTTTCTTCATATTCTCAAAGCAGTCCCTTTAGCATCTCTTAGAATGCTGGTTTGGTGGAGATGTATTCTTTTAGCCTTTTTTTTTTTTCTGGGAAACTTCTTACTTCACCTTCCATTTTCAATGACAGCCTTGCTGGGTAGAGTAGTCTTGGTTGCAGGCCTTTGCTTTTTATTACTTGGAATATTTCTTGCCATTGGTTTCTGGCTTGTAGTGTTTCTGTTGAGTAATCAGCTCATGCCTTATCAGAGCTTCCTTGTATGTTACCAGTTATTTCTACCTAGCTTCCTTTAAGATTCTCTCTTCATCTTTGAGTTTTGCTGTTTCAATTATGATGTGTCTTGGAGTGGGCCTCTTTGGCTTCATCTTCATTGGAGCAGGCCCTATGTGCTTCCTATATTTGAGTGACTTTGTCTCTTTCTCATCAAGTTAGGGAAGTTTTCTGTCATTATTTTCAAATAGGTTTTCCATCCCTTTTTCACCTTCTTTTTCTTCTGGTACCTCTATAATATGGGTAATATTATGTTTTATGTTGTCCTGCAGCTCTCTTAAACCCTCTTCATTCTTTTTAGCCTTTTTGTTGTTACTTGCTCTGTCTGGGAATATTTTTTCTACATTGTCCTCCAGCTTATTGATCTGATCCTGTGCTTCAGCTAGTTTGCTTTTAGTTTCTTTTACTATGTTCTGCAGTTCAGACATTGTACTCTTCATTTCCTTCTTGCTCTTATTGATAGTTTCAATGTCCTTTTTCATGCTGTGTAGTTCTCAGTTACTTGTAGCCTCCCTGGAGTTCTTTGTAGTTCTCACTGAGCCCACTGCACATCTTTATAACCATTATTTTGAATTCAATGTGTGATAGTTTTCTTGCCTCTATTTCATTTAGTACTTTTTCGGGGGATTCCTCCTTTCCTTTAGATTTCAGGTTGTTTCTTTGTCTCCCCATTTTAGGTAGCTTTTTGTGTTTCTGCTTCTTAGATTGATCTTTTTTTACTTCCTGTCTTTGTGGTGTGAACTTCTGTGGTAGGAGTTTTGTGGAATTCAGTGGTGCAGTCTTCTTAGTATCTTGAACTTGATGCCTTTGGGCTGCCTTTTATGCCATTTACATGGGCTCTCTGGTTGTAATTGGATTTTGGTTGTGTGGGGTCACTCTTTGGTGGATCCTTCCCTTGGCTAGTTGACTGAGAGTCACTCTACCCACCACAGTTTGTATGCTGTTGTACTGGTGTTGTCAAAACAAAGCCAAACAGCTCAAGTAAGAAACCCACACCCAAAAAGATAACCTCCACCCACAATCACAGTATAAATAGCAAGTGGGCTGGTATTAATAAAGGTATAAAGAAATTAGGAGTATTATATCAAAGAAAAAATGGATATGAGATATCTAACTGAAAGAAAAATTGAGAGGGGAGAAAGAGAAGCAATAATAAGAGCACTGAATAGTGAGAAGGCAATGAGAGAAAGAAAGTAAAATTTACATAATAAATTAAAAAGGGAGGGAGGAAGGTAGAATGAAATAAGAGAAGAGAGTCATAGTATTTCATTTAAACAGAAGTTATGAAATATATATAGTGAGATAAAGAAGAAAAAATAGAAACCAAATTAGAGAAAAAGTTTCACTTAATATTGACAACCAATGAGTAAAGATTAATATAGGTGAAATGGGAATAAGAAGGGAAAAAGAAAGAAAGAAAATCTTATGAAAAACCTAGAGGAGCTGTATGTAATTTTTAAGATGCTAGAAAGAGAATACTATGAGTGAGGAATGAAAACCAGGCTAAGACAAGGGAAAATTAAAATTTAAAATAAAAAAGAAAGAAAGGGATGGCAGAATGTAAAATGGAGTAGATGAGGGGAATAAAAGATTTGGGATTTGAGTTGCCAAAATAGTGAAGATCTATGAATAAAATAGAAGAAAAGCACCACCACCACCATATTCACAACCAATTAGTAAAGATTGATCAAGGTGGAGAGAGAAATAGGATATTTTAAGAATGGGAAAAAGAATGTAAGGTGACTAATGACAAGAAAAATGGTTTTGAGAGGCTAGAGAGGAGGGAAATAATATGTGTGCAAAATGAAAATGCCATAACAGGAGAGAAGATAGAATTAAAAATGAAAATAATAAGAGGAAGTAAGAGGATAAAATGGAGAAAGGGAAAGGAGGGGCAAAATATGAGATTTGAAATAAATAATAATATAAAAGCTAGTGACAATATGCACAAACTTTAAGAAGTGAATTTTTGAAAACTATGCAGGAGAGAAAATGACACAGATTATGAAGACCACGATGGAATTCCTCTCAGTAGTATCTATTTTTTACTAGTTTCCTCTTTTTCTGGATCTACCCCTGGTGATGTCAGATCATATCTTAGATCATATCTCAGTATGGTTTTGGCAGCCTATTTTATTTTATTTTATTTTTTAAGATTTTATTTCTTATTTTCAGAGAGAGAGGAAGGGAGAGAAGCAGAGAGGGAGAGAAACATCAGTGTATGGTTGCCTTTCACCTGCCTCCAGGCACAGACCTGGCCTGGAGGCCTGGTTATGTGCCCTGGCTGGGAATCAAACCAGCGACCTTTGGGTTTGCAGGCCGGCACCTTATCCACTGGGCTGCACCAGCCAGGGCCTTGGCAGCCTATTTTAGACCACCAGTAATCCACAGTCTGTTAATCTATGGAGATTAACAGTTGTTAATCTACAGCCATCTGTCTCTGTCAGGCAGAAACTCTGCTACTTTTCACAGCTGAATGCTATCTGGGTTCCTCTTGTCTTAGAAACTGTAGGCTGGGGAGCCCAACTTGGGGTTTAGATTCCACAATTCTCTAGGAACCCTTCTGGCTGCTGAAATATTTCTCTGTACCTTTAGCTGATTCCCGTGGGAGCCCAGTCAGCCCTCTCAAGTCTCAATCACAGTTCGAAACTATCAGTCATCCACAGGCTGTGGCTGTCTCCTCCAGTTGTTAATCTGTAATCAGCAGTCAGGTTTAAGCACTGCATGATGGG
The DNA here is from genome assembly GCA_004026585.1 of Noctilio leporinus. Classification (NCBI taxonomy): domain Eukaryota; kingdom Metazoa; phylum Chordata; class Mammalia; order Chiroptera; family Noctilionidae; genus Noctilio; species Noctilio leporinus. The sequence continues at coordinate 12,936 of PVIW01015569.1, read as the reverse complement.
GCAGAGTAATTCCTGTGGGCAAGGTGGTTGCTTCCCCTGAGGCTGATGCCCTTGGAGGGAACAGCTCTGCCTCAGCAAGAAGGCTCCTGTAGTATGGGTGATGACTCAGCACAAGGATTCCATTATCTGCTCCCTCAGTTCCCTCCCCAAAGCCACTACCCACAAACTCCTCAAACATTCCTAGTCCATTCTGCTCTCCTTATGCTGGAGCACAAGGTAAGTGGCTGTGAATGAAATTTTATGCATTGACCCTTTAAGAGGCCCTCTGTGTCTCCAGCTATCTCTGCATGGAAGACAGAAACTTGGTTGCTTTTTGAAGCTGAATGCTACCTGGGTCCTTCTCCAGCTCTGATGCTGTATGGTGGGGAGTCCATCTTAAGATGCAGATGCCATACTTCTTAGGGGAATCCTCTGGTCACTGAAATATTTCTCTCTACCTTCATCTGCTACCCATAGGAGCCCAGCCAGTCCTCTTGCATCTTCTCTGCACTCCATACCAGTCATGGTATGGTGAAGTGGTTTCTTCTTTCTGTCCATGGTTATAAGGCTTCTCTCTAGCTATTGTTCCAGATGGTTATTCGAGATGATTTCTCCACAATTAAATTGTAATTTCAAAATGGGACCTGGGAGGAGGTTAGTGTAACTACCACTTAATCCTCTGCTATCTTGGGTCTCCTGTATTAGATACTTTATTTTTAATTATTTGATACTTTATATGAGAAATATATTTTGAAGATTACTATTTTTGTTATCTTGCATGGTTACATGGATTTTGTGCTTATCAATGGTAGGAATGATATTAATAAATATTCTAATGTTTGACCATCCTTCATTTCCAGGAATAAAGGCTATATGTGATTAGTATATTGTGGTTATTTCATTTTTTAATGAGAAAAAATCTTTCCCATTATTCCAGTTACTTAACCTCATAGTTCTTCTCCCCAGAAAACATTGATATTTCTGGTTTCATTAGTTGCTTCTAGATATACTTTTTGTGTCTATGAACAAATACATACAAATGTTAAGGGAACTAGATTCTTTCTCTCTTTGTTGTGAGTCAGTGGAAAAGTCTTTTAATATTTTAGACTTAGGTGATATTTTTAACTACTACTATAAATTTTCTCACAAACTTTTCAAACCTATCTAATGTTCTTAAAATAACAACAGTTTCTTGCTCAAAAAGCTTTAATATTTCTTTGTTTCCTACTGACCAACAACCAGATTTATTTTTGTTGACATCCAACCAAAATCATCTTCCAGACATTTCTTCTAGCACACTCTAATCTATACATAGCTCCAACCAACATTCTCTTCCCTTTTTTCTTTTGTCAAAGGAAGACACACAAGTTTTTTCCTTTCTTCCTCTCTTCCCCACCTCTCACTCTCTTTTATGCATAAAATAGTTTAAACTAAAATTTGAAAACATTTATGAAGTACTCTGGAGGATGTCTGCCATTTTTATTGACTATAGAAACATATTCGTCAGGTATTAGAATTATAAAAAGAAAGTATTATGCCTAGTGAAATAAGCCTGTCAGTGAAAGACAAATACCATATGATCTCACTCATTTCAGGACAATAATGAACAAACAAATAAGCAAAACAGAAACAAATACATGAATACAATGAATAGATCTCCAGTGGGCAGAGGGGAGCAGGGAGGTGGGAGGGGAGAGGAGGAGGCAAAGAAGGGGAGTAGTTTAGTCAAGGAACTAGTATGGAAGAACCATGGACATGGACAACAAGTGGGATTGACTTTGCAGGGGAGTGGGTGGGTGGGAAAGGGGACAGAAGGAAGCGAAAAGGGGATGGATGCAATAAAACAACAATAAAATTAAATTAAAAAGAAAAGATCTTTGGACTCTTTAAGCCAAACTTTTCTTTGTAAAGCTAAGCACTGGGAACTTTGTGTAATAATAGACACAAAAATCTAAATCTTATTTTGTTGTTTACTAGTTGTGTTATTTCCAGCCTCAATTTCTATACTTAAGAGATATATGTTCTTCATTATCACATCCTAAAATAGAATAAAGAAAAGTTCTTAGTGTGACCTACACTAAAAAACCTAAAATAGGTTTTTTGAAAGTGAGTACTCCTATGATCAAATACATAACAATTTTCCATTCATTTATTCTTGGACCTACTAAGATAAATACACATGGAATACAGTTTTCCAGACACAGTTTGGATATAACTAAAAATACGTTTGTGGAGAAGCTTGGGTATTTGTATTGGTGTGCATGTTTGGTGAAAGAGGAGGGGAAGAAAAGTTGTCATAGGGCTGTTGTTGTTGAATGCCAGACCTTACACCACCAACATCACCTGTGTCAGAGTCACCTAGAGCACCTCTGAAGATTTGGATTATTAGGATCTATCCTGGCTTACTTTTATCAGTCTCTGATGAAATGAGGAATTTATATTTTTAATGAACATGTTTTCCCTCAGCTAGGGATTGGTTCAGCTTCATGTTACAGAAAACTCAAATAATAAAGTTTTTAAAAAGGTGGAGTTTCTTTTTCTCTCACATAAAGAAGCTCTATAATATGTAGTTTGGGGCCAGTATGCTAGCTTTATCATGTTATGAGGGATTGCGGGCCTTCCTAGCTCACTATCTCTGCTCCTTAAGGTGCCACTCTTGTTTTCATACTTTCAAGAAACTTCCCAAGACCTATCCACTTTATAGACCTTCCAAAATGAAAGAAAAAGTCAAAGGACAAATGGGTACATGCTGGCTGAGTCAATCATTTCCATGAACTTTATCCAAAATGTCCTACTTTTATTTCGTTTATCAGAGTGTTAGTCAATGTCTCCATGCTGCTGCCGTCTGCAAGGTAGACAGGAATATCAGAATAATTTTTTAAAAACTCAACATGTTGATACCCACATCAAAATTGTGGTTCTATTAGTAAGAAGCAGGAGAGAATGGACACTGTATAGGGAAGGAGTTTCTGCCATACTCTTAGTTTAGGGCATAGTAGAACTCACATGTTATTATTATTTTTTAATTCACAGTTATTTATTTTTGAAACACCATATCCAGCTTATCTTCAAGTCTTGTTGAATTAATCTCCTAAAAGCCACCCAGAAGATATTACAACCTCCACAGCCCAATTCACCTCTGTAATTCTAATTAAGAAATCCTTCTGAAATCCTTGATTTTCAGCCACTTGACACACCCCACCACCTGTCAGTGCAGTTCTCAGTGCTACAATGACAGTGACTTGTCAGAGTGCCAAGTTGGCCATGCAATCACCTGGATCCCCATTTCCTTTTAGAATAAAGAAAAGTTCTCAGTGTGATCTATAACATCTTAAATCATTTATGAGCTTGTTATTTTTTTTTAGCTTCATTCCACAAATATATGGGGTTTTTTGGTTGATGCAAGACCTGTGAACCTAAAGAGTTTATATTTTACTGCATTTTTTTGTGTGTGTACACGAGGTACCATAACATTTTAAAAATATTATATGAGAATTGTCCTCAGGTCTGTACTTTGAAAAACACTGAATGCATCTGTTATCCACCTCCTGGCTCTGCCTCTGGAAGAAGTTAGTCACATATTCTCATTGAGGCTTTATTTCCTAAAAAGATCACTGTATCCTCCATATATGTTCAATCATTCATTTATTTCTTCATCTTCAGATAGTTCTTGAACACCAGCTGTGAACTGAGGGGCTCTATATGCTCAGGAATTGGCTTTGAGACTTATAAAATTTAGTTTCTGATCTTAAAGGCACCAACACCAGTTTGAAAAACAGGTCACAGATGATTTTAATATCAGACAGTAATGACGGTGTTGATATGTTACAGGTAAAATGCAGAAACAAAGAGCACTAACTCAGTCTGAAGAGCTGGGTGGCTGCTTTCACAAGAATGTAGCTGGTAATTTGGATCCTAATGAATGAATAGAAGTAACCAAGGTGTAGGAGAATGGAGAGAATATTCTAAGCAGAGATGCTCATTCCTAGTTCCAGGGGACCAGTGGTAGACTATGTCAAGAGAGAAACTAAAATCAGGCTTTTTTTCACTCTCAATATATCCTAATATGTCTAAAACTATCTTAATATTTGGTGTGCACAGACATGAGATGTTTGGTGTAAGGAGACTACAGGGAGCCATACTGCCCTGAATCTTAAAGAGGGTGACCAGGCAATTGCACACGTTCTAAGCCTCATACACCATCATAAAGTCTGCCAAAGGTGCTTGGTTCTTTCCTCCTGCATCTCTGCCTCTCACCCCAGACACCTATTGTTGCCCTTGTATGTCTACAATTTAAGCCCCATTCCAAGGTAAATATCAAGTTCAAAGATGTGAGGATGGCTGCAAGACAGAGGAGAAACCACTAGAGGGTGCTGCTCCCTTTGGGGGCTGGTTTGACACATCTTTCTTTTATGAACACATTTCTCTTTTATAGCTTGTGACATGAACTTGCAGGACAGTTAGTCCTTCTTAAGACAAGAGTCAAGATTTTCTAGAAGATTCCACTAAAGCATCAAGAAAGTAAGGAAAGCCCTCTTAGTGTTGGCATTACAAACGAAAACTTGCTGCTGCTTCTCTGCCAGTCATGCTGTCTCCTTCCTGCTCTGGACTTTTGATCTTGTTGATGTTGGGTAAGTAACACTTTTTGGGATTTCTAAGGTATTTGAGTCCTTGGTTTTAGGATGACTTTTAGTGCCTACTAAACTGGAGATTATGCTTCTTCATTGCCAATATAACAAAGCCTTTTCTTTTTCTAGGGGGTGCCAGTGGAGATTCAGTGAACCAGGGAGAAGGCTCTGTTACCCTCCTAGAGGGGCAAAACTTGACCCTGCAATGCACTTACCAGACCACCTACAGTGTAGATTATCTTTTTTGGTACGTCCAATATCAAAACAAAGAGCCTGTTCTCCTCTTGAAAAGCTCAGTGAGTAATCCGGGGGTGAACAACAGAGGATTTAAGGCCAAATCAGAGAAGAAAGACAAATCCTTCCACCTGGAGAAATCATCAGTGCAAATGTCAGACTCAGCGGTGTACTTCTGTGCTGTGAGAGACACAGTGAGGGAGGCTGCAGGGGGAGCTGAGCAAAAACCCAGAGGGGTGCAGGTGGGGCCTGGCTGTGGGAGAATTATATTTTCTTCCTAAGCAGTGTTGATTTTATCTAGAGTTTTCTCACAGAAATGAACCAAGCTCAGGTAATTTCTAGAAGCCTAGGAGGTTGGCATTTGCTCTCCAGGTAAAATAAAATAAAATAAAATAAAATAAAAGTGGATATCAGTGGTAAAGAGCACCCAACCTTTGACCTTCAGAAGTGCTCAACTATATAGGTTTCTCTCTTCTCCTAATCCCAAACCTCTCATAGAAAGTATTTGCAGGAAAACCTTGTCATGTAATGAAAAGCTACCAAGACATTTTAACTATGTAACTATTTAAAAACCCCAGTAATCTTGTACATTTCATGAAAATGTTCATGAACCAAATAAGGCACATAGTCTGGTTTTTAGTGTTCTGCACAGCTAAGTGTCCACAGTTAAGATGGCCATACCCCTCTGTGGCTCAGTCCTTGCTGCAGAAAAGTTAACCCAAGCCCACACTAACTCTTCACTCCATGCAGCTGCTCAGGAAACACTACTGTGGAAGGACTCATAAATCAGGGCACTGAAGGACATCCCTCCTCTGATCTACACTCCACACTAGGTGAGAAGCAGCCAGTCCTGAAAGGCTGTGTCCAGGGAGTCCTCACTCTGGAAGGTCAGTCTCCTTTGCCATCATCCAGATCCCTGAGGATGATGTGGGATGGCACCTGTTTTGTGCTTCAGGTTCCAAGATAATTCATCTGAAAGGAAGCCAGGATTGTGATCCATCTCAGCTCTTTAGATTAAAATGTTAGTAAATTAAAATATTTAAACATTGTTATATATTTCCTTGTAAAACAAGAAAAAAGTTTGTGCAAAGATCATGAATGCTTGCACAGGAAGGACCCATATTCATGGAGTAGTAAAATAAAGAGTATAGAGGATAGGAAAGTAGATTAGTCAGCTCAGGGTACCATTACACAATACCACAGACTGGGTGGCTCAAATGAGAGAAATATATTCTCTTGAGGTCTAGAGGCTAGAAGTCCAAGATTAAAGTGCCAGCAAGTTGGGTTTCTGCTGAGTGTTTATTTCTGACTCATATAGCTGCCTCCTTGAAGTGTCCTACCATGGCCTTTTCTGTATACCCAAGAGGGTGGGGGTTGGGGGGAGATCCATGTAGTGTGTCTCTTTTTATGTAGTCACCAGTGTTATTAAATTAAGGCCTCTTCTTTATGACCTTGCTTAACTTTAATTATCCCTCTAAAGACCCTATCTCCAAATATAGTCACTTTAGGGATTTAGCATAGGGATTTTAGGAACAATTTGGTCTGTAAGAAAAAGTTATATACTGTCTACTATTAGCTAGGGAGCCAAATGTATAAGGTACTCTCATATTTCTAGATTTCAGAGTTGAGCTACGATAGCGCTACACAGGAAAATGAGAGTCATATGAATGATGGTCAAACTTCAAGCCCTAGAATAAACTCTCAGTTCCTATAAGAAACCATGGAGAATTCTCTTAGATTCTCTTTACTGACCTTATTACTTTAAGCTGTAAATTGAGGAGTTCACTGAAACAGGAGCAAAGATAACCAGGATTTATTCCTTTCTTGCCTCATGCTAGTTATTATTGGTTTGCCCTTTCACCCAAATCCAGGCTTCCTCCTCATCTATCTGTCCTGTTCTATGCACGGGGAAGTCCAATCCCTGTAAATGGCATCATACAAGCTTTCTTTGCTTTACAGCATCTTAACTGTATTCATCCACTGATAAAACTGGCAAGAGATCTGTGGGTGGGAAGAAAGGGCAAGTATTTCTTCTTTTGCCCCCTGCCTGCTAGGGTGTGGTGGTTCTGATACTGGTTGCCATCCTCTGTTTCAGACTAAATGTTTGTAGCCCCCACTACCCTCCTGTCCCTTGCTCCCAATTCATATATTGGATTGCTAAATTCCAATGTAATGGTGTTCAGAGGTAAAACCTTTGAGAGGTAATTAAGTCATGAGAGTGGGCCTGGCATGATGGAACCAGTGTCATTTTTTTAGACCTCTCTTAGGACAGCATGATCCTAAGTATGATAAATAATACAAAGAAAGTCACATCAAGGCACACTACAATCAAAATTCTGTAAAAAAAAAAAAATTTAATAATGATCAGATCTTAAAAGTAGTCACTGGAAAAAGATAGATACATTACAAGCATGCAGGAACAATAATGCAAATGACTGATTTTTTTTTACTCACAGCAGTGAAAACCAGAAGACAATGAAACAGTATATTTAAAGTGCGGAAAGAAAAATAGTTGACCATCACCCTGGCTGGTGTGGCTCAGTTGGTTGAGTGTTGTCCTGCAAAGCAAAAGGTCATGGATTTGATTCCAGGTCCTGGCACATGCCTCAGTTGTTGGCTTGGTCCCTGGTTGGGGCATGCTCGAGAGGCAATCAACTGATATTTTTCTCCCTGTCTTTCTCCTTCCCTTGCTCGCTCTCTAAACATAAATAAATAAACAAAATTAAAAAAATATATATAATTGACCACCTAGAATTCTATTGCCAGCCAAAATATCCTTTAAAAATGAAGGAAAATTGATTTTTCTTGCATGTTCATTTGTTACTTTCAGTTTTATATCCCACAGATGGGAGAAATCATATGGTTCTTAACTTTTCCTGCCTGACTTATATCACTTTGGATAGTATTTTCAGTGTCCTTCCATGTTCTCTCAAGTGGCAGTATATCATCATTTCTTACTGCTATATATCCCATTATATATATGTACCATATCTTCTTTATCTAATCATCTATGAAAGAACATTTATGTTGTTTTCATGCCTCGGCCACCATGAATTATGATGCAAAGAACATAGGGAGTGCATATCTTTGTGAGTACATGTTTCCAAATTTTTTGGGTAGATATCCAGAAGAGGGGTTACTGGACTAGGCAACAGTATGATGGTTACCAGAGAAAAGGGGGTTGGGTAGTAAAGGGTATAGAGGACAAAATATATGTTGACTGAAGATAAGCTGACTTTGGGTGGTCAGCACCCAATAAAATACATGGAATAAAATATCACAGAAATGTATATTTGAAACATATATTACCTTATTAACCAATGTCTCCTTAATAAATTTAATTAAATATCAAATTTATTAATACATATAAAGCAATCTAATTATAGTGAAAATTGTGATTGTCTTACAGTCTGTATTTCATGCTAGATCTGTAGGTGTCCCTGATTAATCTAAGTAAATAATTTTTATCCTAAATATATAAATAAATAAAGGCAAATAAAAATAATGAAATCAGCCCTGGCTGGTGGCACAGTGGATAAGGCGCCGGCCTGTGAACCCAAACGTAGCTAGTTTGATTCCCCAGCCAGGGCATATAATGAGGTTGCAAATCAGGTCTCCAGCTAGGTGTGTAGCTGAAGGCAGGTGAAAAAAGGCAACCATACATTGATGTCTCTCTCCCTGTCTGTCTCTCTCTTCCCCTCTCTCTAAAAATAATAAAATATTTAAAAAAATAAATAAAATAAAAATGAAATCTTACCATTTATGACAGCATGGATGGACCTAGACAATATTATGCTAAGTAAAATAATACAGTCAGAGAATCACAAACACAGTATGATTTCACTTATATGTGGAATCTAAACAATAATCTAAATGAATAAACAAAATACAAACAGACTCAGATACGAGAACAGATTGGCAGTAGCTGAGGGGAGGAGATTTAGGGCGCTGGATGAAAAAGGCAGAGAGATTGAGAAGTACAGATTGGTAGTTACAGAATAGTCATAGGGATATAAAGTATAATATAGGGAATATTGTCAATAATATTGTAATAACTATGTTTGGTGTGGAACCATAGTGGAAAATTTGGGTGGGAATAATTTGTAAAATATATGATTGTCTAAATATATTTGTACCTGAAACCAATACACAATAATATTGAATGTAAATTATAATTGAAACATATCATTTAAAGTTCTTTTTAAAAAATAAAGGCAAAATAATACATTTTTTGAAAGACAAAAATGAAGATTACTGTCTCCACCTGGCCTGCAGTACAAGAAATGCTAAAAAAAAGTCTTCATACTAAAAGGAAGTGTCAAATGGAAACTCAGATTCACAAAAAGAAACAAAGAATATCAGAAAGGGTAGATATCTGGGTAACCCTTTTAAAGTTATTAGAAAAGCTATTGTATCTTTAAGTCAAAATAAAAATAATACATTTTGGGTGTTATGAGCATATTTAGATGCAACAAGAACATATTTTATTCATGAAGGAAAACAATGTTATTTAAAGTAGACTAAGATAAATGAAAGATTAGTATTTTAATTTCAAAAGCTAACACAAAACAGGGACAGATGATCTTTGAAATCTCAGAGTGAGCAGAGATTTCTTTGGCATGGTACAAAATATACTAATCACAAAAAATTGAAGTGCAGAACACTAGCAAAATTAAAATTTCTGCTCACCAAAAGACAATATTAATAAAGACTATAAATTTAAAAGTATTCCAGAAAGGGATATCTGGAAGAGTGTTATTTCCAGAATATATAAAGTACTTTCATAAATCAATAATAAAAAAGATAACACAATAACACAAAAAGATAAGCTACAGTGACTAACAAGTGCATTAAATATGTTCAATAGAAATAGTCACCAGGGAGATGAAAATTAAATCCACATTCAGATGACATTCACCCCATCTGAATGGAAGGGCTGAAAATAAACCATCAGACCACCTCAAATATTGGCAAATATGTGGAGCAAATGAACCTTTTGTGAATGCTGGTGGAAATGTCAAATGATGCAATCACTTTGGAGATTTGCCATGGCCCAGAAAGTCCACTCATTGGTATTTACTGAAGAGAAGTGAAACACAGACCCACACAAAAATATTTGTAGCAGCCTTATTCATATTTAGTGGAAACTAGGAACAACCCAAATGTCTATCACTAGCAGAATTTGTAGATAATTATGGTATAAAGGAATGTTTCTCAGTAATAGAAAGAATGAACTTGGGACAGTGGAGAGGAACAGGGGAAACTTTGGTAAACCTGTAATAGATTAACCATATAAAAAGAAATTAAAAAAAGAAAAGAAAGAAAAAAAATAGGAATAAACCACTGACTGGTACAACAAAAGATGAATCTCTAAAATCTTACATTAGACAATGGAAGTCAGACCCTCCCCCCAAGTACTGTATGATTCCATTTATATAAATTCAAGGACTGAAAAACTAAACTATGGTGATAAAAGTTCAAAACGGTTTCCTCTGGGAAGGAGGGTTTAACTGGAGAGAATCACAGGGGATTTTCTGGGATTATTAAAATGTTCTTGATTTTGTTTGGGTGGTGATTATATAGGTATATAAAATTCTCAAACACATTGATATGAGCATAAAGAAACTGCGTTTTGTTAAAAGTAAATTATACTTAAAAAAATAAAAATAAAATTAAGTAACTCATACATAGAGACCTGTGCACCTGCATAACCACAGAGCTAGATGAATTGTCACAAACTTAAAAAAAAAAAAAAACCACGTAGCCATCACCTACACATCAGTCCACTCAGGTCTTGACCACCTCAAGTAACCACAATTCTGATATTTGACTGCACAGATTCATTTATCTGTTTTTGCATGCTATGTAAACAGAATCATTTGGCATATTCTCTTGTATCTGGTTTTTATTTTTTCACATTCTTACCTTTGTGAGATTTATTTATATTACATGTAGTTGTTGATCTTTATATTCAGAGCTTATATAGTCCTCAGTGAGGGACCCCTACCCGCAGTCAAATCCAAGGATGAAATAAAACCATCCCAAACAACTCTGTGTAAGGAGAAGAAGATCTGGCCAGTGGTTCAAGGTCAAATGCCTAGTTCTTTGTTCCCAAAGATCTTCTATTGAAAGGGGTAAACTTGAAGGCATGTAGCTTGTCAATCAATGCTAAATAATGCTAATTACAGGGAAACAGAAAAAGCCACTGAACAGGCAGTAAGACCTCACTCAGGTCACGATGTGCATTCAAATTCAAATTTCTGCAGTTGATACAACAAAGGATTAGGCGAGGTGAGAGAACAGGCTGGGCTTCATAGTAAGTAAAGCATTTTCCCATGACCTAGTTCCCCTCCCCCAGGGCCACTGGTTTTAACATGGAAGCATGTATGTAACCAGCATTGCCGGTCTTCTGGTTGGGACTTACAGGCCTAGCCTGGCCCATGTGGGACAACAAGTTTCTATGTTTTCCCAGGTGGGCACCAACAGTTTTCCATTTTATTTAATCATTGTATTTGTCTACATTTTTACTCTCAAAAGCATATTAATGTCCATCTAGTCTTTGTTGATTATACGTCTCAGGCTGTTATCAGAGGGTTGGAGTATATTGTAATTTCAGCTAACTATAGCTGCTCTGTAACAATTACAAAGACAAAAGTAAACTTCTGCAACAACTACAGAAATAACAAATGAATTTTATTTGTGTACATTTTGTTTTATTTTTGTTTTCCTTTTATTGTGGTATAATTTTTTTTCCACAATGAAATTCACAGATCTTAAATTCTTGGTTCGATATGTCTTGAGAACATATACACCCATGTAGCAAAACAATATATCCAACATACCTTCACCTCAGAAGTCCCCTTGAGCCCCATTCCAGCCAAATCCCTTTTCCCACAGGCAACCACTTTCTTACATTTTATCACTAGTTGAACAATCCCAGAATTGAAAAAAATTCTATTTTTGCACAATGTATCATGGATGTTAGATTTTGCCAAATTAATATATTCATTTAAGGAAGAGAAAAATAAATAGATGATTAAAAGCTGTGGTCCATGGAATTCATCATAAGGCAGGCTATTGGCACCAAACCAATCAGGCACCAAGTTCCAGGCCACTGAAACCTCCTGCCGCTGAAACCTACAGCTACTGCAGTGCTGCGCCCAGTGAAGGCCTTGGAACCGCATCTGCTGCCACAGAGCAATGATGGCATATTTGAAAATTTTCAATGGCTATCATTCTAATATGAGAACATGAAAATGCACGTTCTGAAGAGTTTGACTGCATTTTGGGTGCAACATTTGAAAGCAAGATTTTTCTAGCACAGACTTAGTAGAGATTGCTGTTAGATTCTTGCAGCTGGACAAAATTTGTCCATGAGGGAACTTACTGTGATAGCATCAAGCAGATAGATAACTTTATCCAGTATAACTTTCCCAGAAACCTATGCCTTAAAGTGTTGGGAGAAGAGTTATGGTGACTGAGAATGAAATTTACCTTCCTGTTTGGAAGAAAACTCTGTGACCATTTTTTAATGTAGATTTTGGCTGGACACAAACAACAACAACAGCAAAACTCCCACCGTACTAAAAGATAGATGACTCTTTGTTCCTAGAAGTCACCATAATCATACTAAAGTGTATTTCTTATGAAACTTACAAGTCTATCTTAGATGCATTGTCTGAATATAGCAAATGGTTGAATCATTAATATTTTACAATCCAATTTAACTCATATATATGGCCAGATATAATTAATAACTAAAAGGCTAAATAGGCAGGCTAGAATCTCCAACCATGTCAACAAGCCATGGCACAACACAGGCCAGGCAAACTGATATCAGCAAATTATACTTCCTGTTCCTGTCCTATACCTTACAGCTCAGTGATTGTGCACATGCCCTGTTAGGCAATGGCCTGGAATTTAGACCTGACCTTGAAATAGAACACAACACATTTCACTCAGAGAAAGACCTTCTGACATGCTGTTCTCCAACCTGCTGAGGACAGTCATAGCTCCGTCTGCCTTAGTAAAGCTGGTAAGGATGTCCACAAGCACAGACTTAGGCTCCTCTTCGCTCCCAAGTCTGGGGGTAGAA
>PVIW01015568.1:0-19360 GCA_004026585.1 Noctilio leporinus | reverse complement strand
CAGGGACAGAGGGGAGCAAAAAGGGGATGGATGTAATACAACAACAATAAAATTAAAAAAAAAAATCATAATCCTAAAGACAGTTTTGCTTCTAAGACAACCTTCATGAGTGCACTCTTGACCTCTTTGTTCCTCAGGCTGTAGACCACAGGGTTCAGCATGGGGATGACCATTGTATAGAACACAGATGCCATTTTGTCTGTGTCCATGGAATGGCTTGAGCTGGGCTGTACATACATGAAGATAACAGTTCCATAGAAGATGCAGACTGCAGCAAAGTGGGAGGCACAGGTGGACAGAGCCTTCTGATACCCTGAAGATGAGTGCATCTTCAGGATGCTGATGAATATCAATAGGTAGGAAATCAAGATAACTAGAAGTGCAAAAAAGATGTTGAAGCTAGCCACATAAATAAGAACTAGCTCATTAACATGTGTATCAGAGCAAGAGAGAATCATGACTGCTGGAATATCACAGAAAAAGTGGTGGACCTCATTGGATTTGCAGAAAGACAGACTGAATGTGTTCCCAATGTGGATGGAGGCAGCCAGGAACCCACAGACATAGGAACCTATGGCCAGACATGCACACACACCTGTCGTCATGGTGGTGATATAATGTAGGGGTTTGCACACTGCTGCATAGCGGTCATAGGCCATTGAGGCCAACAGGTAATTTTCCACAGTGGCAAAGGCTGAAAAAAAGAACATCTGAGCAGCACATGCATTGTAGGAGATGACCTTATCTCCCAGAAGAAATCCAGCTATGACTGTAGGAGTGATAGCTGAAGAGTAACAAAAATCCACCAGAGACAAGTTACTGAGGAAAAAGTACATAGGAGTGTGGAGGCGAGAGTCCAAGAGAATCAACACCATAATCCCCAAATTTCCAATCAATGTGTTGAGGTACATGAGAGTGAACATGATGAAGAGGGGGACCTGCAGTTCTGGCTCATTGGTTAGTCCCAGGAGGATGAACTCAGTCACTTCTGTAGTGTTCTCCATCAATGTGGAAAATCACAAAATGCTCAATGGCTAGAACATGGAAACAATGATAAAGAAACTTAAATTGATACGTGTACGTACCACATGTGATATTTCATTACAGCAATTCCTTGTATTTCGAGATCCTCCAGATAAGAGATGGGTTTAACAACAAAACTTAGTGCATTCATTGTATATAAATTCACATGTTGTTGAATATGAAGGACCTTTTTGGAAAATATTCCTAATTTTAAAGTTTGTAAGTTTGTTACTGGAGATAGAGAAAATGAAAGAACTTGATGAATGACTTGTCCTGAGTGAATAGGCCTGTCAATTAACTTTTCCAAAGGCTGGTGAAAGCAGAAACTTGCATGTTGCTCACTTGCCAGAAACTGCTCTAGGCACTTTAAAATTATACATATATATTCTCTTAAGAACATTATAAGTCTATTTTGTTATTACATCCATTTAAATTAAGGTACACAAGAATTGAGTACCTTTTTATTTAAAGAGTTAATTTGTTATTTTTAAAAAGAAGGGCAGGGAGGGAGGAAGAAAAGGAGAGAAACATCACTGTATTGTTGCCTTTCACTGGCCTCCAGCTGAAGACCTGGCTGGAGACCTGGTTATGTGCCCTGACGGGGATCAAACCAGTGACTCTTGGGTTTGCAGGCTGGTAGCAATCCACTGAGCCATTTTTTATATCCAAACATATATTAACTGACAAGCTGTCATTTGGATCCAAGCCAACCTTTGAATCCATGTTGAGCAGTTCCCAAGTTCAGTGGTCTTAATTACACTTGAATCAAATTGAATTCAACTCAATTTACAGTTACCTCTTGTCTTCATTAGTCCAAACTCAATGTTTTGGGGTTCATAGTGTAGTAATGAGAGATATATATGATAGGGGCATATACAACCAACAAATGCAATTCTGAAGAGAATCAAAGCATTAGAATAGAGCTTGGACTCTGGGACAAGATGCCTGTTAGCCTTACTATTTATTATCTAGGAATCATTAATCCTAACGTAACTTACCTGAACCTTATATACTCATCTGTAAAATTAAGACAGTAATAAGACCTATTAATAGTGTTATTATGAGAATTAAATAAGGTAATACATTAAGAAAAACAATAAAATTCTGCCTTTTGCACAGTGTGATGAGTGATAGCTATAATGTTATTATTAGAATGGGATGGTTGTCTTTATGTTGGTTTGGAAAAATGGGTGGTGACCTCAATGTCTTCAGGTGTGCAAAGATTTCAAAGTCTTAAAGCCTTCCTCTTCAACTTGTCTTTTCTGTGTCTCCTGTTCTCCAGTTCCTTGCTTCACCCATAGTATTGTCTACTCCTGCAACTCCATGTGAGTGATTATTTTTGCTTAATTCTCCTTTGAAATACATATTTTAGCTTGAAATAGTCTCTTTTTCTTAAATGCATTTTTTTCCGCATTACTGTCATCTCATAGAAGAATCAGGGAAATAGGGTTGAAAGTTCCTTGCTTATGGGCTGTCTTTAGCCTATGTACCTATGTTGGTGGCAAATGCTATGTTGTAAAATGTTATTTGAGTTCATTCTGTATAGGACCAGTATTTTATTTTATTATTTTATTAATTTATTATTGTTGTATTACAGTTGTTTCATTTTCCCCCCATTGTTCTCCCGTGTCCCACCCACTCCATCCTCTCTCCCACAGTCAATCCCCACCTCATTGTTCATGCCCATGGATCATTCATACTAGTTCCTAGACTAAACCCTTCTTCCTTTTCCCCCCTTCCTTTCCCTTCATCCTCAGATTACTGTCAGTTGTAGGAATAGTATTTTAAAACATTTTTATCTCAACCTGAAAAGCATCCATCTTCTGCTAACTATTAACATCATGAATCTAAAATATTTTTAAATCTTTTAACATTTTTATTAAATGTATATAAAATTACATAAGTTTCAAGTATACATTTCTATAATATATTATCTGTATGTTGCATTGTGCATTCACCACCCAAAGTCAAAACTCCTTCTATCAATATATATTAACTTTACTCTTTTCTACCCCTCCTAAAACTTTTGCAACTTCATTTTTCAAACCTATCCCATGATGACATTATGTTTGCTGACCTTAACCACTTTTACCATAGTACATTCTATAATGAATAAGACTTTATAAGTGTGTATGTGTATGTAAAGTAGGTAATAATTATTATCCTTACTTTACCATTAAGGAAATTGAGGGTTTGGGAAGTTATGTGGTGCTCCAAAATTACACAGCTTGTACAAGAGAGAGTCAAAATTCAAGAGTTAAATCCACTTTTTATCTAGTCAAAAGGCTATGTTTGTAGCCATTCACTGTCTACATATGTAGATACATATGTAGATGAGCTAGTAAAAAGAAACATGAGATATATTAAAGGTTAAATATAGTTTGGATCTTGTTAATTCATATGAAACATTTTTGTAGTTTAAAAATCATCTCATTCTTTTGCTTTGTTATTTTTTCTTATTTTATTTTACATTTTAAACTTTACTGTTCAATTATAATTTACATTGTAAAGTATATGATTCTTTGTTTTTTAATTCCAATGGAAGGTTCAATATTTGGTGAACAAGGTGAAATTACACTTGATCAACCACAGAATCAACTATGGTTTTTGTTTTTGTAAATATATTTATGGAAGCAGAGAGATGTTTCATAAGTCTCAGTAAACTCTCTAATTATAGAAATTTTGACATTTATACCCCAGTCTCACCTTAGCATTTTATAAAAACATTGAAAATCTCTCTTTTTGCTTTCAAATAGTTCTAAGTATAGCTGCTCCACTTGCATGAATTATACTTCTTGGTAAAAATGTTCATGCAATATAGATGCTTACCTGTCTTCTGGGAGAGAAAAATGAGCCAATGCTGAATAGTGAGTCTGAAATCAGGATATCAGCTGTAGAACATTCATAAATACGAGTAGAGTTGCTCTCTCTCAGGTAGCAGTCATAAGGCTCCAAAATCGCTGAAACAGGGAATCTACTACCATGCATTCTCTCTGTGTCCTTAGCAGAGTCACTTACCTCCTTCTTGTGGAATAAACATAATAATATTACCTTTGTTGCCAAATTCACATCACTGTGTCTGGAAATAAGAAATAAGAGAAAACCTGTAAAATATCTTAATAAGACATTCTTATTTTAAAGCACATCCATGTAATTTTTATCTTATGGTACTTTCCCTGCCTATGGTCATAGACTTACAACTGATCTAGGTTAAGACCTCTGCATACTAACAAGTATTCGTATTCAAATGAATAAATGACACCAAATGGATTCAGCATGTGGACTGGTACATCTAATATGTCATATTGGGATTTCAAAAGCTAATGCATGGGGATGTGCAGATAATTATAGAGCCATGGAGCACTCTGAGAATTTCCCCTGTGAGAGCTCCTACAGCCCCTAATTCCACTCTCCCAGAAAAGAAGCAATTAAACTTCCTGTGAGACATGCTGATTATTTTCATTGTACATATTTGTCTTCTCTTGTTTTGGGTCCATTTATAATTTATGTATAATTTACATACTATAATATCCACAATTTCATGTATAGCTGCAAGAATGTTGTCAAATTGGTATTCAAGAAACCATTATTACTTAAACAAATTCCTATGATCTCCTTTGGCAAATGCCTTCTCCCACCCACTGCCACTTGCAACCAATAAACAGTTTGTCCAAATGAGTTTGCCTTTCTAAGAATGTCCTTAATTGTAATCCTAGAGTATATTCTCTTTGAGCTGTCTTTCACTTAGCATTTGAGGTCCACCCACATTATTACCTTTGTCCTAGTGAAATATTTTTATTGCAGAGCAGTTTTCTATTATATACACATTACAAATCACTTATCCTATTCCTCAGCTCTAGGCATCTCCCCCACCTAAAGCAGGAGGAGGAAAATGTGAATTTAACCTAGGATCAGTTATAAGTACAGAAGTATAGACTCAGTAGAACAATGAGACTTAATCACTTAGTAAAACAATAAGACCATATACTGTTTCCTCTCTCACACACCACACATCACATTATTTAAGGACTATTTACAGGAGTTTCATTTACCTGGTATATCATATCTGCCTGTTAAGAAAAAGTTACAGTATACTAACAAGGAAGAAGCAACTTGAAGAGACTCTGAATTAGACATGATAAGGACATTGGAATCATCCAGGCCAGGAATTTAAAACAACTATGTTAATATGCTAAGGGCTCTGGTAGATAAAGTAAATAGCATGGAAGGACATAAGCAAGGAGATACAAATCACAATAAAGAAATGTCAACTGACACTACTAAACTTCAAGACTCAATATACAGGGTGCACATGATCAGTTGGCTAAATTTTAGGAAAATAAACAACATACCACAAAAGTGTTATATCTTTAAATAAATTTATTCTTATATGTAAATACATAAATACAGTCATTATTTTTTAATTCTTCAAAAAAGCCTCCATTTGCTGCAATAATAGACTTGGTTCAACTTAGGAATTTTGAGCATGCTTTAATTAATTTTTCTTTATCCATGGACATCATAATGTTTTAAATCTTAGCTTTAACAGCCTCTTTATTCAATGAAGTTGTTTATTAACTTCTCTTTTACAAACACTGCATACATAATAGTCTAAAGGATTTGCATCTGGTGAACTAGGCAGCAAGATTCCTTTGACCAGAATTCAGGAACACTAACACTGAGAAATTCTTGTATTATGTGCTGTATTATGTACTTTGGTACAACACCAAAGTCATGATGCATGAAAGAAATAAGTCAGACTTTATTAATATTAAAAATTCTCTGTGGAAAAACAATGTCCGGTGAGTGAGAAAACAAGCCACAAACTTGGGGAAAATATTTACAAATGACATATCTGATCATGGACGGTCATCTTACATACAGAAAGAACTCTTCAAACTTAACAATAAAAAAAAAAAATAACTGAACAACTTGATTATAAAACAGGCCAAAGACTTTAACAGACAGCACACCAAAGAACATCTACAGGTGGCAAATACAAATTTTAAAAAATGATCCAGGGAGAACCAAGAAGGTAGAGGAGTAAGAGGAGCTACACCAATCTCCTCCCAGCACCAAATTGAAATTACAACTTAAGTGAGCAGGAATCATCCAGAATAACCACTAGAACACCAACTGGAAATAAGCCTTAAAACCATGGACAGAGCAGAAGAGGCCCCTTCATCACAATGTGACAAGGAGGAAGAGTGGAGGCTCGAGAGGGCTGGCTGGGCTCTCAGGGGCTACAGCTGAAGGGATAGAAGGATGAGAAGGGTGGGTTCTAACCCCCACCACCCAGCTGGGTTTCCTAGTCTACACCAACACAGCTGAGAGTAAAGCAGCACCCAGCTGTGAAAAGCAAAATCCTCCAGGTTTAGACAGCTTGAAAGAGAGATGGAATTCTTAAAGGGACCAAGCTCAAAAATACATTGGCACCTACTTATCCTGGTCTCCAGCAGAGGGAGAGCAGAGGGCACTAGAGACACTCAAGGTGAATTTGGGGCAGTGGCTTTGAGGAGAGAAATGAGGGAGCAGCCAAAGAGGTCTCAGTGCTGACCCATTTTCTCTATAGCAAGCAGACCACTCTTCTCCATGTGGTCACAGCCTGAGGGGAAGTGATAGTTCCACCCACAGGAATTAATATGCCCTGCCCAGCAGTACTTAAACCAGACAGGTCATTACAGGCTAATTGGATTAACAACTGAAGGAGACAAAGACAGTGGATTTCTGGTAGTCTTCAACTTGCTGATTAGGCCTAGACTGGGATACCAGCTGATGTCACCAGGGGTGGGTCCATGAAGTAAAGAAAGTGCACCTCTACAAGACATCACAAAGACAGGAAAACAAAGCAGGCCAACCTAAGAAGCAGAAACAAACAAAAAGAGTCAACTAAAATGGGGAGACAAAGAAATGAGCCCCCATCAAAAGGAAAGGAGTAATCTCCAGAAAGAGTGATAAATGAAATAGAGGCACGTAAACTAACAGACATGGAATTCAAAATAAAAATTGTAGAGAAGCTCAAAGAAAACTACAGACACCTTCAGAGGAACTATGAAGAACTCCAGGGAAGCTACAAGAAACTTACTGAGAACTACACCAAAATTAAAAAGAACATAAGAACTATCAATGAGTCAGGAGAAAATGAGGAATATAATTTCAGAACTGAAGAACACAGTAAAAGGAATGAAAGTCAGGCTAGAGAAAGCAGAGGATTGGATCAGCAAGATGGAGGACAACATAGAAAAAAATTCCCAGATAGTGCAACAAAGCGAAAAAAGACTGAAAAAGAATGAAGGCAGGTTGCAAGCTAGTTTTCCAGCCAGGTCCGTAGCTGGAGGCAGGTGAAAGGCAACCATACACTGATGTCTCTTTCTCTCTGCCTCTCTCCCTTCCCTTGTCTCTAAAAATAATAAATAAAATCTTAAAAAAAGAAAAGGCTGGCAATTATATATATTTTTTTTAAATGAAGAGATTTTAAGAGAGCTGCAGGACAACATGAAATGTAATAATATCTGCATCATAGAGATGCCAGAAGAAGAAAAGGAACAAGGGATAGAAAACCTGTTTGAAAAAGTAATAACAGAAAACTTTCCTAACTTGAGGAAAGAAAAATTCATGCAAATGCAGAAAGCACAGAGGGTCGCAAGGAAGATGAACCCAAACAGGCCTACTCCAGGGCACATCATAATAAAAATGGCAAATTTCAAAGACAAAGAGAGAATACTAAAAGCAGCAAGAGAGAAATAGCTAATAACATACAAGGGGGCCCCAATAAGGTTATCAGCTGATTTCTCAACAGAAACACTACAGGTCAGAAGGGAATGACAAAAAAACATTCCAAACAATGAGAAACAAAGGCCTACAACCAAGACTATTCTACCCAGCAAGGCTGTCATTCAAAATGGAAGGTGAAATAAGGAGTTTCCCAGACAAAAGAAGGCTACAAGAATACATCTCCACCAAACCAGCATTGCAAGAGATGCTAAAGGGTCTACTTTAAGAAGATGAAGAAACAGAGAGAGACAAAGAGGAACACTGGTACAAAGGGACCTTAGACTTCTAACCTCCAGAAAATATGAGACAATAATTTTCTGTTGTTTAAGCCACCCTGCTTATGGTACTTTTTATGGCCATTCTGGAAAGTTAATATAGCTATTGATATGAGTTGAGAAAGCAGACAGAACAGCTATACTACACACTAGGGTTTTATTTATAGGACATTTTTGCCATGGCAAAATTATTTGACAAAACAGTTAGTCATTGTGGCATTAGGTGGGAAATGGGGTTGATCGTAAAAAATAAAAAATCTCGAACCTGGCTGGTCGCTCAGTGGATAGGCATCAGCCTGAGAACCCAAAGGTCATTGGTTCAATTCCTAGTCAGGGCACATGACCAGGTTGCAAGCCATGTCTCTAGCCAGGTCCATAGCTGAAGGTAGGTGAAAGGCAACCATACATTGATGTTTCATTCCCTTTCTTCCTCCCTTCTGCCCTTCTCTCTAGAAATAATGAATAAAATCTTTTTAAAATAATAAAATTAAATTAAAACTAAATAAAATAAACAAGCTCAAAGTATTTGTTTAGGTGATGGAACTTTTCTATATGATGATTGTGGTAATGATTACAAGACCATATACATTTTAAGAATTAATTTATTGTTATTGTATTACAGTTGTCCCACATTTTCCCCCATTGCTTTCCCCTGCCCATCCTACCCCATCCTCTCACACAGTCAATCCCCACCTTGTTGTCCATGCCCATGGGTTATTTATACTAGTTCCTTCACTAAACACTTTCTCTTCTTTCTCCCTTTCTACCCTTCCCTCATCCCCTCTGGTCACTGTCAGTCTGTTCCTTGTTTCCATGTCTCTGGTTCTATTTTGCTCATTTGTTTGTTTTGTTCATTAGTTTCCTGTATTAGGTGAGATCATATGGTATTTGTCTTTCTCCACCTGGCTTATTTCACTAAGTATAATAATCTCCAGTTTCATCCATGCTATCCCAAAAGACAGGAATTCCTTCTTTGCTTCTGCTGCATAGTATTCCATTGTGTAAATGTACCATAGTTTTTTAAAATTTATTCATCCATTGATGGGCACTTGGCTGTTATAAATAGTGCTACATTTGACCAAACTTAGAGATTTATACACTAAAATGTAGAGATATTATTAGTTGTAAATTATATTTTAATTAAAAATAAACAAAACTAAGAAATAACAAGGAATATAAAAACATGTGTGCATTCTCAAAAATCCAGCTGGGTTCCTAGAGGCAATTTAATTGTTTGTTTTGTAAGAACTTGGGATGAGAGCTGTAGAAGTCCTCTTAGGAGACATCCCCAAAGAACCCCATGTCTCTATGGCTCTCCCCTGATTCCCATATTCCCATGAGTTAGCTCCAAAATCCCAATGTGTCTCAACATCACAACATTTTAAAGAAACCAGACTGTGTGCCGAATCCACTTAGCCATCATTTACTCATCTTAATGTTTATAATAGTTAGTACATGCAGGCCTTCCCTCTGACCCCTGACCTCAGGATTTGCTATGAGCCTGCAATGGTAGCCAGAGAAAACATCTGCAGATAAATATTATATTGATTGATTTTCAATGATAATCCCTCTCTATTTTTAAGAGCTTTCTTGATTTGCTATTTAGAGACACAATTCCGTAAACTATATGAGAGGGGTAATTTTATTATTTATTTTAGAATGAAGGAGAAGACAAGTGGCTCCTCCAAAAGCACAGTAAGAATTAATGGTGGATTCAAGACTTGTGACAGGTTTCTGACTTCTTGTTGGGGTTTTCCTCCATCTTTACTTGTCTTAGAGATTTTGGAATCTTTTGACCAGTCCCCAATAGAGAATATCACCAAGAGTGTGCATGCATTATTCCAAGACTAGACTTCAGATTTCAGATCCACTGTTTAGAATTGACTGTTCATTCCACTGCAGCATTAAGGTAAGCATCTATATTTCATACACATTTTTAGTGAGAATTGTGATTTATGCAAAATCCATGAGGTAGCTATTTTTACTGAATTATTTGAGCATATAACTTGGTGGTTTTTAAAATAGCTATGTATTTTTTTAAAGATTTTATTCATTATTTTTAGAGAGAGGGAAGGGAGGGAGGAAAAAAGGGAGAGAAATATCAATGTATGGTTGCCTTTTGCATGCCTTCAGCTGGGGACATAGCTTGCAACCTGGTTTGTAACCTGGTTATGTGCCCTGACTGGGAACTGAACCAGTAACCTTTGGATTTGTAGGACCTCACTCAATCCATTGAGCCACACCAGCCAGGGCTAACTTGATGTTTTGACTTTTTTTCTAAAACAGGGAGTTGGGGCTGAGGTTAAAATGTCAAAATTTCATCAGTAAGAAATATAGTGATACTTATGGAATATCATTATGTTGCTTTCCTTTAAAATAATAGCCAGAAGTAAAAGTCATGCTCTTTTTTTTTTTAATTTTATTTATTATTTTCAGAAAGAGGGGAAGGGAAAGAGGCAGATGGTTGCGTTTCACCTGCCTCCAGCTATGGACCTAGCTGGAGACCTGGCTTGCAACCTGGATATGTGCCCTGCCTGGGAATCGAACCAGTCACCATTGAGTTCACAGGCAGTCATGCTCTTTTGAGTGAACCTTAATTTCACCTTATCTGTTGTCTTTTCACTGAAGGTTAAAGGAAAGCAGAAGAGAGTGAAATGACCTTCCTTTAAACAATAGAAGTTTTGTAATTGAATTCACAAGATCCATTGTAATCTTTTCCCCATAATCTTATCCTTATTACAAAATTACTAACACATCTACAAATGCTGAAAATAAGGTGGCTAAAAGTACAGGCTTTTTATTTGGTCACAGATGAATCTGAATCATGAATCTTGAACTTTCTGCATAGTAGCTGTGCAATTGTAGAGCTTTACATAGATTCTCAAGTTTTCAATTCTTGTAATGATCAAAGGGAAATTACAATATCATCTACCTTAAAGTATTATTGTGAGGATTAAATGAAAAATATGTTTATTTAAATACATATATGTACACATACCTAAATACATATACCCATAGTTTTTATTATTGTTTGCAGAGCATACTACATTCTATCAGTGGTTATGATTGTTAAAGATTAACAAACCTAATGATTAGGGGCTAGGCCTGTACTATAAAGACATGAAAAAGTTAAGAGGACCAGGGTAAAGAATAATGACTAGTGAATGATGGGAGTCCTTCTAAAGACCTCCAATTCAGATGAAAAAGTCTCAAAACATTTCTATGACTCAAGAATAGATTTATATAAAACATTTTAACATAAATATCACCACCAAAACAGACCTGGAGGCTAAAAACAATTAAAAAATTAGTAGCTTTCAACCATGGTCTTTTCAATTCAACTCTAAGAATGAGAGCAATAAAAGAAAGAATAAGTTTGAGGAGAAAGATTCTTTCAACTCATGTTACTGTACATACTTTGAGAAATTGAGTAAAAGAGTTGCTCATCTGCCAGGTATGTCACTCAACACATTAGTTTTTTACACAAATGAGTTTATAAATTTACAAATTTAGAAGGTAGGAAATGCTTCATAAAAATTTTCAAATTCAACAATGTCTTAATTTATAGGTAACGTATGCATTAAATTTTTTGTCATGCCCATATTTTATATCTGAATAAGAGTGAAGTAAGAATTATTGCTATAATAAAAATGTACATCTATTCACTTTTTATCTATTGCTTTTAATTTCTATTCAACATATTTTGTATTGTTGTTCTATTCCAGTTGCCCTATTTTTCTCCCATTGCTCTCCCCTGCCCCACCCACCCACCCCTGATTTTTTTATTAATCAATGTTTTCCTTTATTTCACATTGCTATAGGGTATCCTGTGATTCCCAAACAACCTCCATGAGGAACAATACAGAAGTGACCGAGTTCATCCTGCTAGGGCTAACTAGCACCCCAGAACTGCAGGTTCCCCTCTTTATAATGTTCACCCTTATCTACCTCGTTAGTGCTGCTGGAAACCTGGGAATAGTCATCTTGATTCTCCTGGACTCTCATCTCCACACTCCCATGTACTTTTTTCTTAGTAACTTGTCTTTGGTTGACTTTTGTTACTCTACAGTTGTCACTCCCAAGGTTATGGCTGGGTTTCTGATAGGGGACAAGGTCATCTCCTACAGTGCATGCATTACTCAGATGTTCTTTTTTGCAGTCTTTGCCACTGTGGAAAATTACCTCTTGGCCTCAATGGCCTATGACCGCTATGTAGCAGTGTGCAAACCCCTACATTACACCACCACCATGACAACAAGTGTGTGTGCCCGTCTTGCCATAGGTTCTTATGTCTGTGGTTTTCTGAATGCCTCTGTCCATGTTAGGGACGCATTCAGCCTCTCTTTCTGTATGTCTAATCTGGTCCATCACTTTTTCTGTGATATTCCAGCAGTCATGGCTCTCTCTTGCTCAGACAGACATATTAGTGAGGTGATTCTTTTTGTTATGACAAGCTTCAACATCCTGTTTGCTCTCCTGGTTATCTTGATTTCCTACCTGTTCATATTTGTCACCATCCTGAAGATGCACTCAGCTAAGGGATCTCAGAAGGCTCTATCCACATGTGCTTCTCACCTCGCTACAGTCTCCATCTTCTATGGAACTGTTGTCTTCATGTACTTACAGCCCAGCTCCAGCCATTCTATGGACACAGACAAAATCGCGTCTGTGTTCTATACGATGGTCATTCCCATGCTGAACCCTCTGGTGTATAGCTTGAGAAACAAGGAGGTCAAAAATGCATTCAAGAGGGTTGTTGGGAAGGTTGTGTCTAGGCTTCACCTTTAAAGCTGTAGGATCCACAGTAACAGTTTCATTTCTGTCAGATGGTTAACATGCAATGACTCATTTTAAGGCCCACAATGCTCCTAAATTACTGATATAATGCAATTTTTTCTTCAAAAGCCTATCATCCAAAAAGCATAGTGTGAGCAAATATGTGTATCTGTATTAGAATGACCAAAGAGAACCTTAAGAATTTGTGAGACCTTGTTTATAATAAACCAAAATATGTTTGACTTTTTCACGTTTATATTTTTTCTACCATGTGACAATATAAGTATATAAGGAAAACTCGTCACACACAAACCTATGAAGTGAAGCATATACCAAAATGCCACATGTGCACAAACACACAAAAGTAGGAAATTTGCTAAAGATATGGGATGGGGTATGGCTAGTTTTTAATTAAAAAGTTAAAATAATTTACATATTAGAGTATGCATTTATGCCCTGCATTATTCACTTCTGTTGTTCAAATCTATTTCAGAAATTTAACATTTAAAAATATGATCTGAATATTTAAATAAAGATATATGATTTTTCTTGGCACATTTTATTCAGCGCTATGATAGATGTGTATAATATTATAAAGGAATTAACATTCATATTCTTGTCTTCAGTAAATCTACTGGTAAAAACAGTTTGCTCACAGGATGATTTTCAAAGCAAAAAGACCAGAGCACTGGAAATGATGATTGAGCAATAATAGAATTTTCTAATTTTTCTGTGTATGACTACATCATATCTTATTTTGTGAACATACAAGCTGACTAACAATAATGTTATTCAAAGAACATACACGAATAGCTCATGGACTTAGACAATAGTGTGGTGAAGGCCAGGAAAGGGGTCAGGGGTTGGGTGGTGGTAGGCAAAGGGAGAAAAATGGAGGACATCTCTAATAGTGTCAACAATTTAAAAAACTAAAAATAAATAAAAATGAAATTTATAAAAGGCAAATTTATCAATATCTTTAGTAATTGTTTTCTTTGCTGTGAAGAATCTTTAGTTTGATGCTGTCCCACTTATTTATTTTAGCTTTTGTTGCTTGTGCAAAAAATCATTAGCAAGACATATGTCAAGTGACAGTTTCTTCTATGAGTTTTTGGTTTTAAGTCTTACATTTAATTCTTAGTCCATTTGAATTGAGTTAATTTTGTGTATGGCATAAGATAATGCTCCAAGATAATTTTTTGCATGTGGATATTACTTTTTCTAATCCTATTTGAAGCACACAATTAAAATGAAAACAATCAATAGAGAAAAAGCAACCAATGAGATGTGTGAAAATAATTGCAGACCATCTTATCCTATAATAAATTAACACCAGAAGTACAAACAATAAGAGAAAAGTAGGTGTACTGAATTCCATCACAATGAAAATATTTGTACTTCAGAGAACACCTTCTAGAAAATAAGGTAATCCACACAGAACAAAACATACATTGCTTAGTATGTAAGTTTTTGTATTAGACAGGATAGACTAAGTTATACTGCATTGGCAAATGAGTCCCAGAGTCCTATGATTTAACACAATAAAGATTTATCTTAATCTGGCTACTGCATATGCATCACAGGTTGTCCAAGAAAGCACACAGATCTCTGCAAGTGTGTATTCAAACCCTTCAGCCAATAGAAGCTTTGTCACTGTAGCTCCACCCACCTGAACATGCAGCCCCTTTAGGGACCATGGCAGAGGTAGAGGCAGTAGATGGTTGTGCATTGGTTTTCTGTACTTCAACCCAGCAATGACAAATATTCTTCTTCCAGCCCATTATATAGAATTAGTTTACGGTTACACCTACCTTCAAGAGGGAAGGAAATAGGTAGAGCACCTGTAGTGTTTGAGTCCCATTATTTTTGTGCCACAGGATATATCCATTTTTATTAAGGATAAAATAGTCATTATGTATCTCTTAACATGTGCTAGACATCATGCTCAGCTTTGTGTTTATGTCATCTCATTTAACCTTTAGGACTCTCCTGTGAAGAATGTACAATATTATTATACTTCTTTTCCTTGCAACAAATGACAGAACCAGAATTTGAAGGCAGGCCATGTGACAGCACAGCTCAAACTTGCAACAACTGCACTTGACTGCATTGATAAAAGATCATGCTGCCTGGGTCAGGGATGACTACACAGAGGAAAGTAACGACCCATTCATTAGTTCTAAAAATAAGGAAAAGAATGCCCCCAAATACCTCTAGGCTAGATCAGTAGTGATAAGACAAATGGGTATATTTTGTTTTTTAAAACTCCTGTGGAGATTTCTAGGCTTTTAAGAAATATTTATTGGGGGTGGGGGAGATAGAGGGAAGGAAAAAGGGTATGGATGTAATAAAACAAAAATTAAATTAAATTAAAAAAAAGAAATATTTAGGTATGAGAACGCTTACAGAGGTTCTGCACCTGACCCAGAAATTTTAGTGAGTTTTCTTTTTTTGTCAACTAACTTGGCTGTAGTACTGCTGATTTCATGATTGGAGGCCCTTTCCTTTAACCTTTCACCCTGACCCCATCTCTTCAGAAACACTCTCAGCTAAAATACATGCAAACATTATCCTCTGGTATCTCCAGTCAGGTTCCAGTTAAGAGGGCCAATGTGGGATTGGGAGCCTCCTGAGATATCCACTCATATGACACTAAGTGCCTCCCCCAAGAATTGTTGTGTGAAAAGGTATTATCTCTGCCTTGATATTTACAAGAGTAACAAGCCCAAGTTAGGTTCCATGGCAGAGAGCTCTACAGGTGGGGAAGGAATTTCTTTACCCTCATGCTTTCCTGGATGTGGACTTCTGGTCTACAATCTGCAGATGCTGGTTTTCCATACTCCTTCCTTTGTACCCTCATTTGTTCCCAGGATAAAGGTAAACATCAAGAAGATATACAATCATAACCAATTAGAATGGGAAGGGGCTCTGGAAGGTCCAACAGTTTTTATTTCGCAAGTGAGGAAAATAAAGCCCAGAAAGATTTAACAGCTAGATTTTAGACCCCGCATTAGCTAGTCATCTTGTCACTCCCAGCACCACTCTTTCCACTCCATTATGCTGCTCCACAGTGTCCAGATCTCCATGCTCATTACAATCAGATGTCTTACATAAATGGTCCACAGGGGGACTGCACCTCCTAATATTTCTATTTAGATTGTGCCATCACTGGAGTAGTGCAAAAACCAACTCTCTTTCTGAATTTCAGAGATCATAGAATTTTCAACATGTATTTGGGAATTTCAAATGTGATGCCATTTTCTTTATGAATATCAAAGTTTGAACAGTCAATATTGTTAGGTAATATCTTTCAGTAACCAAGAAGAGATGAGGTAGACTGAAAGTAATGGCCTAGATTATCTGACTTTGGTTAAGTACTTGTATACACAAGTACACAAAGTACTTACTTTGAGGGCCCTGTTCTTTATTAGGTTTTTCTGTGAAGCAACTAATAGTCCATTGGAATGAATCTTTCATAAATCAACCCTAGTAGATACTCAAAGATTTTAAAAACTATAAACAATTCTTAAACTTTTTTAATAATCATATTATGAATGATAATGTTGGCAATATTTATCTCATTTACTTCTATATTCCTGGCACCAAGAACTGTGACTAACACACAGTAAAAAATAAAAAAATAAAATAAATAAAATGTTAGTATCTTTCATGTTTGTCACAGAGAACTTTTATATTTTTTGACACATCAGAGTAAGATAGCTCAGTGAGGGAGATAGAGGATCTTGTGAATTAAGAAGCTCTGATCAGCTGATTATCAATAGAACTAGGATTAAAACTGGCTTTGTGTTTATAGTACATTCTACCTACAACACCTCTGAATTTCTAGATCAAAGGAGAAGTTTTATGTGTTTTTGTACCTACAAATTGTATGGATAAGAAAGCTAGTCAATTCATTGGCCATTCTTGGGCACCAGTAAAATATAGATATTGACTTTTACCAAAAAGAAATTTAATCAGATTCACATGTTTATCCATTTGGATCAACTCTGGCAACTCTAGCAAGCACAGACATATAAGAATTGATAAACCAGTCTCAGGAAGAAGTAATTTCATTATCAGTAAGGTGTTCTGGCATATTCTAGATATTTTTATGGTCATTTTGTTACACTTTATGCACACTTTTATTATAGCCCTAATCACTTTTAGAGGTTAACTCATATATCTGCTTGTTTCTATATCCTTAAAAACTCAGGAACCATGTAGCATCAGCTCCTGGCACAGAGCTGGTTTATGTGCAAGACTAGCTGGAGGAGAATGAGAAGAAGAGTAAATAACATTTCACCTACCGGGCATTGTGTTAGTAGGGCTCCATATGTCATTTAATTTCATCTTTTCAGCTTTGTATAATCATACATTGGGTATTGCATGAACTGGGTATTTCATAGACAATAATATAGATTCACAGAGTCAAACTAATGTTCCTAAGGCTACATTCCATCTAAATTGCTCATTAGTGAACGACATATCTGTACAATTGAGTATATTCTTGTAAACAATCACATTGGGCTCTTCTACTAAATGAGTGCAATATATCTATAACTTGACACATTTTTTTTCTCTTTCTTTCAGGGTTCAATTCCATCTCTCTTTTTCTACCAATTATTTTTCACATTATACCGTAATTGAGATTTTGAATGTGCCATGTATTTTTACTAGTTAATAATACCTATATGTTTACACAATTGTGTTTACCTCTTCATACTTTTATCCATGATGTTTTTCCTTTCTGATATAATGGTAGTGGTGGTAGCAGTGGCCCTGGTGAATTAGAAAGAAAATTGTGGGTGTTCCTAAAGCAGGGCTCCAAATCACTGTGTATCTTCAGCTATTACTAACAAGCTGGTGAGATGTCACTAAGAAATGGAAAATGCATTTGACAGAACTTGTCAACATCACATATACCAACAACTGACTAAATGCTTCTTATATTTTACCTTCTGTTGATTAAGTCTTTTATATATGTCTTAGACAAAGGTATTAGCAAGATATGGCAAGTAGTGTGGTTTAATATAATAGAATATACCATATAGCAAGCAAGCTGAAATGTGTCCTGGAGTTATAATATGGCAGCCAGAATTAACAGGGACATTTCAGTGTCCTTTCATGCCTTCTCTAGATGAACAACCTCATTCAACCCACCCCAAACCACCACTTAGTCCCAATTCTTGCACACAGGCTCCTGACCTTGATAGGGAGCTGTCACATGTAAGCAAGAGACCCTGTTGACACTTCATTTCTCATGATAATCATCAACTAGCATTGTTTTGTGTGTGTTCATTTTATCATAGATATCTCTCGTGATAACTTCCAAATGACTTTAATGGATAACGCTTCAGAGTTGACTGAGTTCATTCTTGTGGGATTAACAGATGCCCCAGAGATGCAGGTCCCCCTCTTCATAATCTTCTCTCTCATCTATCTTATTACCTTGGTTGGAAACCTGGGAATGATCATGTTGATTCTGTTAGACTCTCGACTCCACACTCCCATGTACTTTTTTCTCAGTAACCTTTCATTGGTTGACTGTGTTTATGGCTCAGCTATCACTCCCAAGGTAATAGTAGGGTTTACGGGAAATAAGATGCTGTCATATAATGCATGTGCTGCCCAGATGTTTTTCTTTGCAGCTTTTGCCACCATTGAAAGTTTCCTCCTGGCCTCAATGGCCTTTGACCGCTATGTGGCAGTATGTAAATCCCTGCATTATGCCACCACCATGACAAGCACTGTGTGTGTTTTACTGGTCACTGGACCCTACATCTGTGGGCTCTTGGAATCTTCCATCCATGTTGCCTTCACTTTCCACCTCTCCTTCTGTCATTCCAATGTTGTTAATCACTTTTTCTGTGACATTCCCCCACTTCTGGCTCTCTCTTGCTCTGATATCAGCACAAATGAGATTGTGCTTTTCACATTGGCAGCATTCAATGTCTTTTTCACTCTCTTGGTTATCTTGAATTCTTACCTGTTCATTTTTATTGCTATCCTGAGGATGCACTCAACTGACGGACAGAAGAAAGCCTTCTCCACCTGTGCTTCTCACCTAGCCACTGTTTCCATCTTCTATGGGACAATCATCTTCATGTACTTACAACCAAGTTCTAGTCATTCCATGGACACAGACAAAATGGCATCTGTGTTTTACACCATGGTCATCCCCATGCTGAACCCTCTGGTCTACAGCCTAAGAAACAAAGAGGTCAGGAGTGCACTCAGGAAGGTGGTTGGGAAAGCAAAGTCTTCATTGGGTTCATCCTATTAATAAGAAAAAGCAGGCAGCAGGGGTCAGGAGGAAAGGGGTAGGGGGGAGGGGGGAGGCAGAGGCAAAGAAGGGGAGCAGCTTAGACAAGAACCTAGTATAAAGGAACCATGGACATGGACAATAGGTGGGATTGACTTTGGGGGGAAAGGGTGGGTGGGGAGGGGGACAGAGGGGAGAAAAAAAGGGATGGATGTAATACAACAACAATAAAATTAAAAGAAAAAAAAAA
>PVIW01015567.1:0-19365 GCA_004026585.1 Noctilio leporinus | reverse complement strand
AAAAAAAAAAAAAAAAGACTGAAAGAATACATCTCTACCAAACCAGCATTGCAAGAAATGCTAAAGGGTCTGCTCTAAAAATAAGTAAACAAATAAAATGAAGAAACAGAGAAAGCCAAAGAGGAATACAAACACAAATGGAGAAAATGGCAATGAATAAGTATCAATCAATAATAACCTTAAATGTAAATGGATTAAATGCACCAATCAAAAGACATAGGGTAGACAAATGGATAAGACAACATGACCCACATATATGCTGTCTTCAAGAGACCCACCTCAGAACAAAAGATCGACGCAGATTGAGAGTCAAGGGATGGAAAACTATATATCAAGCAAATGGACATAAAAAAAAGCTGGAGTAGCAATACTGATTTCAGACAAAATAGAATTTACAATGAAGGCCAGAGAAAGGGACAAAGATGGACATTTCATAATAATTAAGGGAACAATCCATCAAGAAGAGATAACTCTGATAAACAAATACGCACCCAACATAGGAGCTCCGAAATATATATGGAAAATCTTGGAAGACTTTAAGAAAGACATAGACAGCAACACACTAATGGTAGGGGAATTTAATACCCCACTATCAACAATGGACAGATCTTCGAAACAAAATATCCCCAGAGATGTGGTGGCATTGAACAACACTCTAGAGGAAATGGACCTAACTGATGTATACAGAGTCTTTTACCCCAAAGAAGCAAAATACACATTCTTCTCAAATGCACATGGATCATTCTCCAAGATAGACCACATGGTATATCACAAGACAAGCCTCCACAAATACAGGAAAATTGAAATCATACAAAGTGTCTTCTCTGATCACAATGGCTTGAAACTAGAAACCAAATTCAAGGGAAAAACCCAAAAATTCTCTAACTCATGGAGACTGAATAACATGCTTTTAAGCAATGAAGGGGTCAACAATGAGATCAAAGATGAAATCAAAAAGTTCCTGGAAACAAATGACAATGAACACACAACAGCCCAAAACCTACGGGATACAGCAACGGCAGTTCTCAGGGGGAAATTTAGAGCAATACAGGCCTTCCTAAAAAGTTACAGGAATTTACAAAAACAACCTAACCACTAATCTGCAACAACTAGAGGAGGAACAACAAACAAAGCCCAGACCAAGTAGAAGGAAGGAAATCATCAAGATCAGAGCAGAACTAAATAACTCAGAGATTCAAACTACAATTCGAAGAATCAACAGGTCCAGGAGCAGGTTCTTTGAAAAAATAAGCAAAATGGACAAGCCCTTATCCAGACTCATCAAGAAAAGTAGAGAGAGGACCCAAATAAACAGAATCAGAACAGAAAGAGGAGAAATCACAGCTGATACCTCAGAAATACCAAAGATTGTAAGAAATTACTACAAATAACTACATGACGAAAAGTATGACAACCTGGATGAAATGGACACATTTCTGGAAATGTACAATCTACCAAAACTGAATTCAGAAGAAGCAGAAAGCCTAAATAGGCCAATAACAACTAGTGAAATTAAAGAAGTAATTCAAAATCTCCCAAAGCACAAAAGCCACAGACCAGAAGGATGCAGAGGTGAATTTTACCAAACATTTAAAGAACTAACTCGTATCCTCCTCAAACTATACCTAAAAATTCAGGAAGAGGGAAGTTTCCCAAACTCTTTTTATGAGGCCAATATAATTCTAATCCCAAAACCAGGGCAAGATGCAACTAAGAAAGAAAGCTACAGGCCAATATCTCTGATGAACATAGATGCTAAAATTCTCAACAAAATATTGGCCAATCGGATTCCACAGTATATTACAAAGATCATACACCGTGATCAAGTGGGCTTCATCCCAGGGATGCAAGGATGGTACAACATTCACAAATCAATAAATGTAATACACCACATCAATAAATTGAAAGATAAAAACCATATGATCATATCAATAGATGCTGAGAAATAGTTTGATAAAGTACAGTAACCATTTATGATAAAAACCCTCAGCAAAATGGGAATAGAGGGAGCATTCCTCAACATCATAAAGTCCATCTATGAGAAACCTGAAGCCAACATCATACTTAATGGACAAAAACTGAAAGCTTTCCCCCTAAGATCAGGAATGAGACAAGGCTGTCCACTTTCTCCACTTCTACTCAACATTGTCTTGGAAGTTCTAGCTATAGCTATCAGAGAAGATAAAGTAATCAAAGGTATCCAAATTGGAAAGGCAGAAGTCAATCTGTCAATATTTGCAGATGATATGATAGTGTACATACAAAACCCGATTGGCTCCACCAAAACCTTACTCAACCTAAGAAGCAAATTTAGGAAAATAGCTGGCTATAAAGTCAATATCCAGAAATCAAAAGCATTTTTGTATACCAATTATGAAACAACAGAAATAGAAGTGTAAAAACAAATCCCATTTACCATAGCAACAAGAAAAATAATGTACCTAGGAATCAACTTAACTAAGGAGGTCAAAGACCTGTACTCAGAAAACTACAGAACAATGAAGAAAGAAATCAAGGAACACACGAAGAAATGGAAGCATATACCATGTTCGTGGATGGGAAAAATTAACATCATTAAAATGTCCATACTACCCAAAACAATCTACATATTCAATGCAATCCCAATAAAAATACCAATGACAGACTTCACAGAAATAGAAAGTATACTTCAAAAAAATTTATGGAGCCAAAAATGCCCAGGTATATCCACATCATTCTTGAGAATGAAGAAAAAGGTAGGAGGAATCACAATACCAGACTTCAAAAAATACTACAAGTCTACTGTCATCAAAACAGCATGATACTGGCATGAGAATAGACATATAGATCAATGGAACAGAATAGAGAGCCCAGAAATTAACCCAGGACTCTATGGTCAACTAATATTTGACAAAGGGGGAAGGAACATCAAATGGAGTAAAAACAGTCTCTTCAACAAATGGTGTTGGGAGAACTGGTCAGCAATATGCAAAAAGAAAACTAGACCACCAACGTACACCATACACCAAAATAAACTCACGATGGATAAAGGATTTATGCATAAGCAGTGCCACCAAAAAGGTCCTGAGGAAAAATATAGGCAGTAAACTTTTGGATATCCTACACAGAAATATGTTTACTGATACTTCATCAAGGGCAAAGGTAATAAAAGATCGAATCAACAAATGGGACTATATCAAATTGAAAATTTTCTGTTCAGCTAAAGAAAATATCAGCAACATTCAAAGGGAACCAACTGTATGGGAAAATATAATTGCCAATGATACCTCAGACAAGGGTCTGATCTCCAACATATAGAAAGAACTAATGCGACTCAACACCGGGGAGACAGACAGCCCAATTAAAAAATGGGCAAAGGAACTGAACAGACAACTCACTGAGGAAGATATACAAAGGGCCCAGAGGCATATGAAAGAATGCTCAACATCACTAGTCATCAGAGAGATGCAAATTAAAACCACAATAAGATACCACCTCACACCTGTCAGAATGGCAATCATCAACAAATCAACAAACAACAAGTGCTGGCGAGGATGCAGGGCAAAGGGATCCCTTGTACACTGTTGGTCGGAATGCAAGGTGGTGTAGCCACTGTGGAAAACAGTATGGTGTTTCCTTAAAAAACTGAAAATGGAACTGCCTTTTGATCCAGCAATTCCACTTCTTGGACTATACCCAAAGAATTCTGAAACACCAATTCATAAAAACCTATGTACACCTGTGTTCATTGCAGCACTATTTAAAATAGCCAAGTGCTGGAAACAGCCTAAGTGCCCATCAGTGGATGATTGGATCAAAAAACTTTGGTACATTTACCCAATGGAATTCTATATAGCAGAAAGAAAGAAGGAACTTGTACCCTTTGCAACAACATGGATGGAAATGGAGAGTATTACGCTTAGTGAAATAGGACTGTCAGCATAGGACAAATATCATATGATCTCACCCATTACAAGACAATAATGAACAAAACTAACAACAAGCAAAACTGAACCAAATATATGAATACAGTGAATAGGCCTTCAGTGGTCAGGGGGAAATAGGTTGGGTGAAGGGGTTGGTAGAGGCAGGGAAGGGGAGTAGCTTAGATAAGAACCTAGTATAAAGGAACCATGGACATGGACAACAGGTGGGATTGACTTTGGGGGGGATGGGTGGGTGGGGAGGGGGATGGAGGGGAACAAAGAGGCAATGGATGTAATACAACAACAGGAAAAAAAATGAAAAAAATATCAAACTAAAAATGGAACTGTCTTTTGGTCCAGCAAATCCACTACTTGGACTACACCCAAATAATCCTGAAACAGAAATTCATAAGAACCTATGTACACCTATGTTTGCAGCATCACTATTTACAATAGCCAAGTGCTGGAAATAGCCTAAGTGCCCATCAGTGGATGATTGGGTTAAAAACTTTGGTACATTTACACAATGGAATTCCATATAGCAGAAAGAAAGAAGGAACTTGTACCCTTTGCAACAACATGGATGGAACTCGAGAGTATTATGCTTAGTGAAATTAGCCAGTCAGGGAAAGACAAATATCATATGATCTCACCCATTACAGGACAATAATGAGCAAAACTATCAACAAGCAAAACCGAACCACATTTACAAGTACAGTGAATAGGCCTTCAGTGGTCGGGGGGAAAAAGGTTGTGCAGAGGTGGGAGGTAGAGGCAAGGAAAGGGAGCAGCTTAGACTAGAACCTAGTATAAGGGAACCATGGACATGGATAATAAAATTTTTCCAAAAGTAGAAAAACAATGGGCAAAAGACCTGAATAGGCAACTCAACTAGGAAGACATACATTGGGCCCAGAGGCATATGAAATAATGCTCAACATCACTAGCCATCAAAGAGATGCAAATTTAAACCACAATAAGGTACTACTTCACAGCTGTGAAAATTGCAATCATCAACAAATCAACAAACATCAAGTGTTGTGAAGGATGTGGGGCAAAGGTATCCCTGGTGCACTGTTGGTTGGAATGCAGGCTGGTGCAGCCACTATGGAAAACAGTATGGGGTTTCCTTAAAAAACTAAAAATGTAACTGCCTTTTGATCCAGTGATTCCACTACATGGACTATACCCAAAGAATCCTGAAACTCCAATTCATAAAATCTTATGTACTCCTTTGTTCATTACATCATTATTTACAATAGCCAAATGAGGGAAGCAGCCTAAGTGCCCATCAGTGGATGATTGGATCAAAATTTTAGTAAAAACTTTGGTACATTTACACAATGGAATACTACACAGCAGAAAGAAAGAGGGAATTCCTACCCTTTGCAACAACTTGGATGGAACTAGAAAGAATTATGCTTAGTGAAATAAGCCAGTCAGTGAAGGACAAATACCATATGATCTCACCCATTACAGGACAATAATGAAGAAAACTAACAAGAGCAAAAACCAAATATATGAATACAGTAATTAGGTCTTCAGTGGTCAGGGGGAAGGAGGTTGGGGGGAGTGGGGAGGAAGAGACAAGGAAGGGGAGCAGTTTAGACAAGAACCTAGTATAAAGGAACCATGGACATGGACAACAGGTTGGATTGACTTTGGGGGGAATGGGTGGGTGGGGAGGGGGAAAGAGTGGAGCAAAAAGGGGATGGATGTAATACAACAGCAATACATTTTTAAAAATATAAATAAAATGTCCATACTACCCAAAACAATCTATAGGTTCAATGTAATCCCTGTTAAAATACCAGTGACACATTTCACCAATATAGAACAAATACTTCAAAAATTTATATTGAGCCTAAAATGACCACGAATATCAACAGCAATGTTGAGAAAGAAAACAAAGTAGGAGGAATCACAATATTGGATATCAACCTCCTGTATTATAAGGCCACTATAATTAAAAGTCTGGTACTAGCATAAAAATAGACATGTAATTTAATGGAGCAGAATAGACAACCCAGAAATAAACCCAGGTGTCTATGGTCAATTAATATTTGACATAGGGGGATGGAGCATATAACAGAGTTAAAATAGTCTCTTCAACAAGTGGTTTTGGAGCCCCTGGCTGGTAGCACACTGGATAAGGCGCCGGCTTGTGAACCCAAAGGTCGCAGGTTCGATTCCCCAGCCAGGGCACATAACCTGGTTGCAAACCAGGTCTCCAGTCAGGTCTGTGGCTGGAGGCAGGTGAAAAGCAACCATACATTGATGTTTCTCTCTCTCTCTCTCAAAATTATAAATAAAATCTTAAAAAAAAAAACAAAAAACAAGTGGTTTTGGGAGAACTGGACATGCAAAATATGAAACTAGACCACCAACTTACACCATACACCAGAACAAACTCAAGGTGGATAAAAGACTTAAAAACATAAGCTGTGCCATCATGAAAATCCTAGAGGAAAATATTGGCAGTTAAAATACAGATATCCCATGCAGCAATATTTTCAGCAATAATTCTCCTAAGGCAAGGGAAATAAAGGAACAAATAAAGAAATGGGACTACATCAAACTAAAAGTTTCTGCTCAGCTAAAGAATACATCAGCAAATGAATAGGGAAGCAACCATATAGGACAACATATTTGCCAATGATACTTCAGACAAGTGTTTGATCTCCAAAATATATAAAGAGCTTATGTGACTCAACACCAGGAAGACAGACAACCCAATTGAAAAATGGAGAAAGGACCTGAACAGACATTTATCTGAGGAGGACATACAAAGGCATATGAAAGAATGTTCAACAACATTAGTCATCAGAATGATGCAAATTAAAACCACAATGAGATATCACCTCATACCTGTCAGGATGGCCATCATTAACAAATCAACAAACAAGTGCTGGGTAGGATGTGGAGAAAAAGGAATCCTAGTTCACTGTGATGGGAATGCAGACTGGTGCAGCCACGATGGAAAACAGTATGAAATTTCTTCTGAAAACTAAAAATAAAACTGCCTTTTGACCCAGTGTTTCTACTGTTGGGAATATACCCTAAGAATCCTGAAACACCACTTCAAAATAATTTACTCATCCCCTTGTTCATAGCAGTACTATTTAAAATAGCCAAGAATTAGAAACAGCCTAAGTGCTGTAGATTAGTGGATACAAAAACTGGTACATCTACACAATGGAATAGTTCACAGCTTTATTCCTACCTTTTGCAAAAGCATATTATGCTAAGTGAAATAAGCCAGTTTGTGAAAAACAAGTACCATATTATCTTATTTATAAGAGGAATCTAATGAACAAAATAGAACCCGAAGTATAGAACCATGGAAAAGAATGTAAGAGGGGCTGGGAGAGGCAGGGGCTGATTGAAAGGTGAAGGGATTAGTCAAAGAACATATATGAAGGACCCATGGATGTGGACAATGGTGTGAGGATTGATTATAGGAATGGGGAAAGGGTTGGGTGTGAAGGCAAAGGGAGAAAATTGGGACAACTGTAATAGCATAAACAATAAAATATTAAATTCTCAAAAATAAATAAATAATAGAAATGATGCAAAATAAACATCTTAGCCACCATTTGTAAATTAAAAACAAAATTACTCTGACATATACAAATGTGCTTTTAGTAAAGATATAGCATACTTTTAGAAAATTAGCTTGCACTATACTATGATGTTAAAATTTTAGACATAATTATGATTTTTAAAAACAAAGATTAAAGGAACATATATTCTATATATAGGTATTATCTGTGGAAGCATAAAAAAAGGTCTTGAAACTAATGTACCTATCTCCTAACTATTAAGGTTAATATTAACCAATGTTGAACTAAGGGTGAAGAAAATTTTTCTACCCACTTTCACAATTTCTTTCTTTAAATGTTGCAGTAGCTTTTTGAAAAGTGTGCTGTCCTCTCTGTTTAAAATAAAAATGTGAAACATTTATAAAAAGTCAACCTATAGAAAAAAATCTTCATTTAACTTCCTTTTTCTTTTTACTTTCTCTTCAGTTGCTTTGCTGGTACAATCATGTTATCTACTTGCTCATAGTTAAAGTGAAACAAGTTGCTGAATCTTTAACTCAGAAGAGGCCCCTGGCTCCATTTTATAGGGTAAGAGAACATGGTTGTGTTGTGACATACATAGTCCTCATTTTTGTAATTAGTTTTTCTGTTACTATCACTAATCCTGGCTACCTCCAGAGCAGTGCTTTGGAAAGCAGAGGTATGGTAAAAGGCAATGAGTTTTGGATGCAGACTGCCTTAGAATAGAATCTTAGTTCCTAAGCCTCCTGGCTATAAATTTGTCTATTATGTAGTAAAAGTAAGAGTACCTTTCTTACATGTAATGTCATGTATTACATGAGATAATGCAGAGTTTGAACCCAGGTAGGTCATTTCCAGAGACATAATCACAGAGACCTTATCATCACACCATGCTGCCACTCATGAAGTGCCAATGCTTTTTCCAATAGAAGTAATGCTGTAAAAATGGTTACTTTTCCTGACTAATGCATGAAGGTAATCTAATCAATCCCTTTAAAACTCTAGCAAAGAAAGGCAGTGCCCAATTTTTAAAAATTGTATTTATAAAAACAGAAGATAAAAAATAATAAAAAGAAACAAAAATTGTATTTATTTTTACAGAGAGTGGAAGGGAGGGAGAGAGGAAGAAAAACACCAGTGTGAGAAACATTGATTGGTTGCCTCTGGTACACACCAAAACAGGGACCTGGCTAGCAACCCAGGCATGTGACCTGACCAGGAATCAAACCAGCGACCTGACCTTTTGATTTTCAGGCCAGAGCTCAATCCACTGAGCCACATCAGCTAGCTAGGGCACCCAAAAATTTTGAGATTGGAGACTGGGATGATATAAAACTACAGAAAAAGCAATACATTATAAAGTACTATCTTAAAACAATTTTCACATTTTGTGGTTAGTACCTAAGAACTTTGATCTATATAGAAATTCTATTCTCACTAGAACCCATGTTCATGGAACCATAATCAAACACTCTAAACTAGAAGACTTACTGGAACCTCAAATTTAAGAATTGTGTTATGTGTTTTACATAACACATAACAAGACTAGGTTTATGACTATCACAGATTGCTTTAACTATTTTATTACAGAGGACACTAGATTATATCACAAATAGGCAGACAATACAAAGACTGATTACAGCATGTGAAGATGGAGAGTTGTGACCCTTTTCTTGAGAGCACACTCTTTGAGATGACAGCAAGGCACAGGGAGTTGCTAATTTTAAATGGTCAACTCTGATGGTATTCCTAATGTGGGTTTTCACAAACTGGGATACTAGTTTTCTATAGATGTTTAAAGCATGGGCTGTTAAATAAAAAAAAGATATATGTGGTAAAATAAAGTTGAGAAATATTGTTACACAATGTAAACAATTTAAAACATATTACTGTAAGACATTTTAGAACATTTTAATATATGAATAAATATTATTGGAAGTCTTCAAGCTTATAATAGAGTAGGCAGTGCTTCCCAAACTTATATATGCAGCACATTTTTATGATATGGCTATTAACAGCTCTCAGAACCATTAATCCATTAAACACTTTGGAAATATTGTTGCCTTAACATTTACAGACCCACAAATGTAGTATATACTTAAGTTTCAAGCTTTGATATGGAATGTGCAAAGTTAGGCACCAGTACCAGGTTAGGAATGTTGGGCAGAGGGATAAATCATGTGGGTAAAAGCAAGTAGAAACTTGATAGGCAGATCCTGTACCTTCTTCTCATTAGCAAAATATTTACAAATGCCTTTTTAGTGTGAGTTACAAGGAAATTTTCCAAAGTTGGCTACTCAACTCTCTTGCTTTTTCATTGATAACCCCAGATATTTTTTTAGGCCAACTTTGCTAACATCTACCTGTATATCCTTTCAAATTAATTTATTCAACCAGATTTTATTGAGTATATATTACATATACATCACTGCAGTAGGTATTAAAAAGTATGAAAAAATATATAAGAAACATGGTTCCTCTATTTGAGGAGCAAACCATCTCATATGTGAGATAAAATATATTACTCATGCAGCCTATTTCTCTTTTTTTTTTTCAATCTTTTTTAAAGTTTAATTTTTATTGTATTTCTCATTTTGAACAGCATAATCATTAAAGCCATGTCAGGCTCATTGTTCTTCTCCCTGTTCAAATACATTCCATGGCAATTTTGTTTTCAGCCCTGTGCTTATGCTATCTTGCTTTGGAATGACTTCTTACTCTTTTCTTCCTATTAATAATTGGCCCTCCTGTAAGGCCCAGCTAAGGTTCCCATCTCTTCTCTGAAGCTTTCCCTTATTGCCCTTTCTCTGATCTCCTA
The DNA here is from genome assembly GCA_004026585.1 of Noctilio leporinus. Classification (NCBI taxonomy): domain Eukaryota; kingdom Metazoa; phylum Chordata; class Mammalia; order Chiroptera; family Noctilionidae; genus Noctilio; species Noctilio leporinus. The sequence continues at coordinate 9,079 of PVIW01015567.1, read as the reverse complement.
TTATTCTTTGTTATACTGAGGTTTACTGCTTCATGTATTTATCTTGCCTCCTCACATAAGTTTCAATTTCATTAATTAGAAAATGGATTATATGGGTTTTGCTTACAGTACCTAACATGTTCCTGGAAAGAAATTCAGTTGATAATAAATATATGCAATGATGTTCAAAATATTTTCATAGTGTACATGGGGTTAGAGTATGGACTCGGAAGGACACCATTTTAAGTGAAAAGAAAATAGATGTCTAAAAGCTATTAAGCTGTGGTGACAGTATCTTAATATTCTAATGATTTAATTTGTTGACTAATATGTTTCTGGCCAAAATACCATACTTATTTAAAATTGTGAGCATAGTTCAAATGCTCACAATTATAACTTCAGAAAGAGGGCAATATGGCAGAGGACTAAGTGGAGCTACACCAGTCTCCTCCCAGGTCGCATCTAGAATTACTTTATTGGAGAAAAAATCATCTGGAATTACCAAAAGAACACCAGCTGGAAAGAAGTACTATAACCACTGACAGAACAGAAATGTAAGAGGGCTGGCAGGGCCCTCACTGGAGGCAGTAGCTGAAGGGACAGTGACAGGGGCTCCACCTGAGAAGGGTGGGTCCCCCAGCTGGGTGTCCCAGCCTACAGCAACACAGTCAGAGAGCAAAGCAGCATACAGCTGAGAAGGGCAGAAAGCCATGGAGTTTGCTGGCCTGAGAGAGAGCTGGAAACAGAGAACTACCAGGGTGACCACAATGAAAATACATTAGCACACACATACCCTGAGCTCCAGCAGAGGGAGGGCAGAGTGGACTGGAGACACGTGGGGAGTTTGCAGTGGTGACTTGGAGGACAGAAGTGGGGAAGTGGTGGTGGGGATCCTGGTGATGACTCATCACCCACACCTTAGGCTGACTACGCTGCACCAAACAGCTTCCTTATGAGGGGGTCCTCATAGCCCTGCCCACTGGAAACAACCAGCCCCACCCAGTGGTCTCTGAGCCTGGCACCTGATCACAATTCTTTAATTTACATCTAAATAAACTTCTCCTGCCCTGCTCTGTCCAAGCATAGATACAATAGTTGGCACCTGAAGAGGTGTCTCTCATCCAGCAGTCCCCAGGCCTGGTGACTGATTACAAACTCTCTGACTTATAGGTGGATCAGTCAGACAGCCCCACACAGTGGCAACTGAGCCTGTTGGCTGATCTTGGATTCATTGGTTCATAAGTGAGTTGGTTTGTCCTGCCCAGTGGCCCTCAGGCCTGGTGGCTGATCACAAACTCATTGGATTAAAATTGAATCTTACAGTTTAGCCCAGTGACAGCTGAACACAGTCTGATTGGATTACAATGAAACCTAAAAATGGGGAGCAAAAGATACAGTCCATCAGTAAAAGGAAAGGAGAAATCCCCACAAAAATCGGTAAATGAAACAGAAGCAAACAAACTATCAGATATGGAATTCAAATAATGCTGATTGAGAAACTCAATGAGCTCAACCAGCTAAAAGATAACTACAAACAACTCCAGGGAAGCTACAAGGAACTTACCGAGAACTACACCAGCATTCAAAAGGACATGGAAACTATCAGTAAGATCCAGGAGGAAATGAAGAATACAATTTCTGAATTGAAAAATACAGTAGAAGGAATCAACAGAAGGCTAGAGGAAGCAGAGAGTGGATCAGTGAGTTGGAGGACAATACAGAAAAATATTCCAAGAGAGTACAAGAGGATGAAAAAAGATTGAACAAGAATCAAGAGGTTTTAAGAGAGATGCAGGACATGAAATGCAATAATATCCATATCATAGGGATACCAGAAGGAGAAAAGAAACAAGGAATGAAAAACCTGTTCAAAAAAGTAATGATAGAAAACTTGCCTTACATGATGAGTAAAAATGTTACTCAAGTTCAAGAAGCACAGAGGGTTCCAATGAGAATGAATCCAAACAAACAAACTCCAAGATACATCATAATTAAAATGGAAAATATCAAAGACAAGAGAGAATTCTAATAGCATCAAAGGGAAACAACAAATAACATAAAAGGGGGCTCCAATAAGGTTATCAAATGATTATTCAACAGAAACAAAACAAGCTAGAGGGGAATGGCAAAAAATATTTCAAGTAATGGAAACAAAGGCCTGAAACCAAGAACACTCTACCCAGCAAGGCTCTCATTCAAGATAGAAGGAGAAATAAGGAGTTTCCCACACAAAAGAAGACTAAAAGAATACATCTCTACCAAACCAGCACAGCAAGAAATGCTAAAGGGTCTGCTTTAAAAAAATGAAGAAACAGAGAGTGAGAGAGAGGAACACAGGTACAAAGTGGAAAAATGGCCATAAGTAAATATCAATCAATAACCTTACATGTAAACTCATTAGATGCGACAATCAAAAGACATAGGGAACTCAATGGATAAGAAAATGTGGCCCACATATATACTGTCTTTAAGAGACCCACCTCTGAACTAAAGATTAACACAGATTGAAAGTGAAGGTTGATAAATTTATATCAAGCAAATGGACATTTAAAAAAGGCTGGAGTAGCAATACTTACTTCAGACAAAATAGACATAATGATGTAGGCCATAAAAAGAGACAAAGAAGGACATTTCATAATACGTAAGGGAACAATCCATCAAGAAGATATAACTCTGCTAAACATATATGAACCCAACATAGCAGCTCTGAAATATAGAAGAAAAATCTTGGAGGACTTCAAGAAGAATATATACAGCAACACACTCATAGTAGGGTATTTTAATACCCCATTATCAACAATGGGCAGATCTTCCAAACAAAACAACACCAAGGATATTGTGGCATTGAACAACACTCTAGAGGAAATGGACTTAACTGATATACACAGAACCTTTCACCTCTAAGAAGCAAAACACACATTTTTTTCAAATGCACATGGAACATTCTCTAAGATAGACCACATGATAGGTCACAAGACAAGCCTTCACAAATACAGGAATATTGAAATCATACTAAGCACCTTCTCAGATTACAATGGCTTGAAACTAGAAAACAATCTCAAGGGAAAAGACTAAAAACACTCTAATTCATGGAGACTGAATAACATGCTATTTAGTAAGGAATGGGTAAACAATGAGATCAAAGAAGAAATGAAAAGTTTCTGGAAACAAATGACAATAAATACACAATAGCCAAAAACCTATGGGACACAGCAAAGGCAGTCTTCAGAGGGAAATTCATAGCAATACAGGCTTACCAAAAAGGTTAGAAGAAGCTTATACAAACAACTTGACTATAAACGTGCAAGAATTAAAGAAGTGACAACAAACAAAGCCCAGAGCAAGTAGAAGGAAGGAAATCATCAAGATCAGAGCAGAATTAAATAACTTAGAGACTCAAACTACAGTTCGAAGAATCAACAAGACCAGGAGCTGGTTCTTTGGGGAAAAAAATTGACAAGCCTTTAACCAGATTCATCAAGAAAAAGAGAGAAAGGACCCAAATAAACAAAATCAGAAATGATAGAGGAGTAATCACAACTCATACTTCAGAAATGCAAAGGATTGTAGGAAATTACTAGAAACTACTATATGACAAGGCATATGACAACCTGGGTGAAATGAACACATTCCTGGAAATGTATAATCTACAGAAACTGAATCCAAAGAAGTAGAAATCCTGAATAGACCAATAACAACTAGTGAAATTGAGGAAATAATAAAAAATCTCCCATAGCACAAGAGCCCTGGACCAGATGGCTACACAGGTGAATTTAACCAAACATTTAGAGAAGAATTAATTCCTATTCTTCTCAACCTATTCCAAAATATCCAACCAGAGGGAAGACTCCCAAACTCTTTCTATGAGGCCAATATTATTCTAATATTATTCTAATCCCAAAACCAGGTCAAGACACAACTAAGAAAGAAAACTACAGGCCAATATCTCTGATGAACATAGATGCTAAAATTCTCAACAAAATATAGGCCAAGGGGATCCAGCAATACTAACAACATCATACACCATGATCAAGTGGGTGGGTTTCATACCAGGGATACAAGGATGATACAACATTTGCAAATCAATATATGTAATAGACCACATAAACAAAATGAAAGATAAAAACCATGTGATTATATCAATAGATGCTGAAAAAGCATTTGGTAAAATATAGTAACTTTTTATTATAAAAACACTCAGCAAAGCCGTGGATGGTGGCACGAACCTAAAGGTCACTGGTTCGTTTCCCAGCCACGGCACACAAAACCAGGCTGCAAGTCAGGGCTCCAGCCATGTCCATAGCTGAAGGAATATGTAAGGCAACCTTAAAGGATGTGTCTCTCCCTCTCTGCCTCTCTCCCTTTGCCTCTCTCTCTCTAAAAATATGAATAAAAATTTAAAAAAACACTCAGCAAAATGTGAATAGAGGGAGCATACCTCAACATAATGAAAGCCATATATGAGAAACCTGAAGCCAACATCATATTCAATGGGCAAAAACTAAAAGCTTTTCCCCTAAGATCAGGAAGAAGACAGGGCTGTCCACTTTCCCTACTTCTGCTCAACGTCGGTTTGGAAACTCTAGTCATAGCTATCAGAGGAGGAAGAGGAATCAAAGTTATTCAAATTGGAAAGGAGGAAGTCAAACTGTCATTATTTGCAGATGGCATGATAGTGTACATACAAAACCTGATCGGCTCCACCAAAAGCCTAGTTGACCTAATAAACCAATTTAGCAAAACAGCTGGATATAAAGTAAATATTCAGAATTAAAAAGCAATTTTGTATACCAATAATGAAAGCTCAAAGGTAGATGCGGGAAAACAAATCCCATTTAGCATAGCAACAAGAAAAATAAGGTTATTAGGAATAAACTTAACCAAGGAGGTAAAAGAACTGTACTCAGAAAACTACAGAACGTTGAAGAAAGAAATTAAGGAAGATATAAATAAATGTAAGCATATACCATGTTCATGAATGGGAAGAATTAACATCATTAAAATGTCCATACTACCCAAAGCAATCTGTAGATTCACTGCAAACCCAATTAAAATGCCAATGACATACTTCACAGATATAGAAAAAGTACTTCAAAAATTTATATGGAGCCCAAAACACCCATGAATAGCTTCAGCAATCTTAAGAAAGAAGAACAAGGTAGGAGGTATCACAATACCAGACATCAAGCTATACTACAAGGCTACTGTAAGCAAAACAATCTGGTACTGCTATAAGGATAGGCATATATAAAAGTGGAACAGAATAGAGTCCAGAAATAAGCTCAGGACTCTATGGTAAATTGATATTCGACAACGAGGGAAGGAACACAAAATGGAATAAATACAGTCTGTTCAGAAAGTGGTGTTGGGAGAACTGGAAAGCAACATGGAAAAAATAAATAAAACTAGACCACCAACTTACACCATATACCAGAATAAACTCAAGATAGATAAAGGACTTAAATATAAGCAGTGCCACCATAAGGATCCTGGAGAAAAATATAGGCAGTAAAATTTTAGATATCCTATGCAGAAGTATGTTTACTGATACTTCTCCAAGGGCAAAGGAAATCAAAGAACAAATCAACAAATGGGAATATATCAAACTGAAAAGTTTCTGTTCAGCTAAAGAACACACCAGCAAAATTAAAAGGGAACCAACTGTATGGGAAAACATATTTGCAAATGATATCTCATACAAGGGTTTGATCTCCAAAATATATAAAGAACTTATGAGACTCAACACCAGGGAAACAGACAGCCTAATCAAAAAATGGGCAAAGGAACTGAACAGAAAACTCTCTGAGGGAGACATACAAAGGGACCAAAGGCATATGAAAGAATGCTCAACAACACTAGCCATCAAAGAGATGTAAATTATAACCACAATAAGATATCACCTCACACCTGTCAGAATGGCAATCATCAACAAATCAACAAACATGTGTTGGAGAGGATGTGGGGAAAACAGAACCTTGCTGTACTTTTGTGGGGAATGCATGCTGGTGAAACCACTATGGAAAACAATATGGAGTTTCCTTAAAAAACTAAAAATGGAACTGTCTTTTGATCCAGCAATTCCACTACTAAGACTATACCTGAAGAACCCTGAAACACCAATTCATAAGAACCTATGTACCCCTATGTTCATAGCAGTGCTATTTACAATAGCCAAGTGCTAGAAACAGCCTGAGTGCTCATGAAAGGGTGATTGGATCAAACAACTTTGGTACATTTACACAATGGAATACTACACGGCAGAAAGAAGGAAGCAACTCCTACCATTTGCAACAACATGGATGGAACTGGAGAGTATTATGCTTAGTGAAATAAGCCAGTCAGTGAAAGACAAATACCATATGATCTCACCCATTACATGACAATAATGAACGAAACAAACAAGCAAGTAAAACAGAACCAGATACATGAATACAACGAAAAGACCTTCAGTGGGCAGCGTAGAGCAGGGAGGAGGAGGCAAAGAAGGGGAGCAGTTTATTCAAGGAACTAGCATGGAAGAACCATGGAAATGGACAAGTGGGATTGACTTTGGTGGGGAGTGGGTATATGGGGAAGAGGACAGAGTGGAGGAAAAAGGGGGTGGATGTAATACAACAACAATAAAATTAAATTAAAAAAAAAAGAATGTACACACTATCTTCCTCCATATTAAAATATATTCTCATAACGGAGCTTAAACAATTAGTTTATATCCTGTATATGTTATCTACGAAAATACTGTTCCATGTCAGCCAAAAGGACCACTTTTTCCCTGAATTATCACAGAAGTTCAGAGTAAAATTTTGACATGATCACTATTAAAAAGACTTCATCCTGTCAATTTTTTTATTGTTAAGCTAGTTTTCCACTTGAAATCATCTTACCTTGTGATATATATATATATAATATATATATATAATATATATATTATATATATATATAATTACTTTTTTTTTATTTTTATTTTTAACTTTCATTCTTTGGAAAGAACACGTTTAAGAAGAAGGCCTAATGCCGGGGCCCATGTTTAACGGAACTGAACGTCCACCCAACCAGAAACAGTAAAATCAGGTCCAAGTCTTGCCCTGTCTCTCGTTTTCAGAGTCCCCAATGCCCCGGGCACTGTGGGTCCCAGCAGCAACGGTCCGGTGGAAGGTGGAACCTCTCAGCGCTCTGTGCGGCGCAGCCAGCGGTGAGCAGAGGCTTCTCGGAATCCCGGGGCCATTTGAGTGGCTATTTGGCAAACCATACAATAGAATGTGCAAATGAACAGCACTTTTTTTCTCCCTCTTAAGAGTTGCCGGGCAACTGTTTTCTCTTTGGCACATAAACTTGATGCCCATGTGGGCTTGGCAGGTGTGCTTGACGAAGGCGGGGTGAACAAAGTCAGATCTGTGAACCTGATTCCTCCATGGGCCACTTCGCTTTCTCTTTTTCTGGGCTGACCCGCTGCCTTCCCCAATCTCACAGGTGATCACCGGTGGGCAGAGAGCCTGTAGGGGGGCACCTGCCATGCCCCCTCTCACTCACAGCAGCACAAGGAATCTGTCACCCCCGCGTGGCCGCTTTTTGCGGAGAAAGATTACCTGCCTTCAGTGAAGGGCCCTGGGGTGTCATTTGAGCTGAACTACAAAGTACATGACGTCCTGTGCCCACAGCCCTGCGTCAGTAACCGCACCAATAAACCTGGCAGGGGCTGCGTTTATTATTCATGGACCCCTGCTGCGTGGGGGCGGCCGAGCCAGGAGAACCCAGGTCTGATCCCACCTATTTTTTTAAATTTTATTATTGTTGTATTACATCCATCCCCTTTTTGCTCCCCTCTGTCCCCCTCCCCACCCACCCATTCCCCCCAAAGTCAATCCCACCTGTTGTCCATGTCCATGGTTCCTTTATACTAGGTTCTTATCTAAGCTGCTCCACTTTCTTGCCTCTGCCTCCTCCCTCCCCTCTCCCCCAACCCCTTTCCCCCTGACCACTGAAGGCCTATTCCTTGTATTCATATACTTGGTTCTGTTTTGCTTGTTGTTAGTTTTGCTCATTATTGTCCCGTAATGGGTGAGATCATATGATATTTGTCCTTCACTGACTGGCTTATTTCACTAAGCATAATACTCTCCAGTTCCATCCATGTTGTTGCGAAGGGTACAAGTTCCTTCTTTCTTTCTGCTATATAAAATTCCATTGTGTAAATGTACCAACATTTTTTGATCCCATCATCCACTGATGGACACTTAGGCTGTTTCAAGCACTTGGCTATTGTAAATAGTGCCGCTATGAACATAGGTGTGCATAGGTTCTTATGAATTGGTGTTTCAGGATTCTTTGGGTATAGTCCAAGTAGTGGAATTGCTGGATCAAAAGGCAGTTCCATTTTTAGTTTTTTAAGGAAACCCCATACTGTTTTCCACAGTGGCTGCACCAGCCTACATTCCCACTAACAGTGTATGAGGGTTCCCTTTGCCCCGCATCCTCGCCAACACTTGTTGCTTGTTGATTTGCTGATGATTGCCATTCTGACAGGTGTGAGGTGGTATCTTATTGCGGTTTTAATTTGCATCTCTCTGATGACTAGTGATGTTGAGCATTCTTTCATATGCCTCTGGGCCCTTTGTATATCTTCCTCAGTGAGTTGTCTGTTCAGGTCCTTTGCCCAATTTTTAATTGGGCTGTCTGTCTCCTTGGTGTTGAGTCGCATTAGTTCTTTATATATTTTGGAGATCAGACCCTTGTCTGAGGTATCATTGGCAATTATGTTTTCCCATACAGTTTGTTCCCTTTGAATTTTGATGATATTTTCTTTAGCTGAACAGAAACTTTTCAGTTTGATATAGTCCCATTTGTTGATTCGTTCTTTGATTTCCTTTGCCCTTGGTGAAGTATAAGTAAACATATTTCTGTGTAGGATATCCAAAAGTTTACTGCCTATATTTTTCTCCAGGACCTTTATGGTGGCACTGCTTATGTTTAACTCCTTTATCCATCTTGAGTTTATTTTGGTGTATGGTGTAAGTTGGTGGTCTAGTTTTATCTTTTTGCATGTTGCTGTCCAGTTCTCCCAACACCATTTGTTGAAGAGACTGTTTTTACTCCATTGGAT